>VWZE01011528.1:1150-25215 GCA_013396675.1 Eubucco bourcierii
AGGGGGGGAAAAGGAAAAAAGAAGAAGGGAGAGGACAGAGCGGGGGTGAAAAGGAAAAAAGAAGAAGGGAGAGGCCAGAGGAGTGCTGTTTCCCAAAGTCATGACTGCTCCTCTGGAAACTCTCACCCCCCAGAGAGGATGAGCTAAAGGCATCAGTGCTGAAAGGTGTTTCCAAGTTCAGCAGCCAAGAGGCCAAGTGCTGCAGAAAGCCAAATGAGATGCCAGCTCTGCTGAGCTGCTGTGTGTGGCAGAGAGATTGTGCAAAGCAAGCTGATACCCACAGGAAATCCATAGGTTGGGATTTTTAGCCCTGATGCTGCTGCTCTCCAGTGCAACTTTCTAGTTTGTTGCCTGTTTGCAGCAGATGCAGGCAAAAAAAAAAAAAAAAAAAAAAAAAAAGAAAAAAAAAAAAAAAAAAAAATCCTCCTATTTCCAACAAANAAAAAAATCATCCTCCTATTTCCAGCAATGCATTTGCAGCCTGAATGCCTGTTTTAAGTCAGAATAATGAGAACATTTAGCCCTTTTAAGTTGTGGGTTTGCTTCAACTAAAGCAACTACGCCTCAGCTTAGTGTCTCTTCATTCAGTGACACAAAGGTCAGTGCTGTGAGATCCATTTGATTTCACAGTTTGGCTAATTAATTTGCTCAGTTCTGAGCACACACCACCAACATTGCTTCTGGAGTAGTACAACCAAAGCAACAGATTAATTTACATGGTACAGTGCATCTGGAATAATTATTACCCCACAGAATTGTTATTGCTCAAATATCTGAGGGGAGAGAGGAGCTTCCTACTGGGATAAAAGGGCTCTGCCGTGGTTTTACCAGCTGAAAACATCTACGTGGACTAAATTGCAAAGGCTTCTTGCAGCACACACTCCAAAAAAGTCCATAAAGCTGTTGCAATACCAAATGTGCTTCTCTAATTCCTATCATATTGCTTTGATGGGCTAAAACCCCTCACACCACTCCTGTTTCTCACACAATGTTAGCACCTGCTTCACCAATCAACATCAGCTAACACGGCAGCAGTGTTCTCACTGCTGAGGAGTGTTGCTGACCCCCCTGGTTTGAAAAAGAAGATATTGTTTGTGTAAAGATGTGCTTGAAAACTGCCAGGAGCATAGGTAAAGAAAGCAGAAGGTTTTAGGGAGACAGCAAAGCGCGATTTAAAGCGTCTTGCACAAGAAGTTTGAGGCCTGGACAATTGATTGACCACAAAGGGAGCAGTTTCTCTCTTTTTTTTTTTTTTTTCTCTTTTTCCTTGCCTTTAAGCACTGATCTAAATTCTCTAGTTCCAGTTCTTGAGTCTTTGATTTGCTGGAAGCCTGTTGCTTTGACTGCCTTATTAGTTCGTTTCACTACACTTTGTGAAGCAATCATTCTCACCTTCTCTTTGGACATCTAATTCCCACACATCTTCCCTGTTTCTTTAACCTGCTGCTCAGTCAATGAAGAACTCCACACAATCCATCCAGCCTTTCTTATATTTGTTTGGAATACATTGCCCAGGGAGGTGGTAAATCATTGCTAGTGGAGGTGCTGAAGAAATGTGTGGATATGACACCTGGGGAACAGGTTGCCCAGGGCGGTTGTGGCTGCTCCCTCCCTGGAGGTGTTCAAGGTCAGACTGGATGAGGCCTTGAGTGACCTGTACTAGTGGGAGGTGTCCCTGTCTATGTCAGGGTGTTGGAACTGGCTGATCCTTGAGGTCCCTTCCAACCTTACCATTCTATGATAAGGTTTAATGTCCATGGTTGTCTTAGGTTGGTGGTTGGACTTGATGAGCTTAAAGGTCTTTTCCAAGCAAAAGAATTCCATAATTTTCCAGTACTTTATGAAGCTTATCATCTCTGTTGTATGCCAATATTAGCTGTAGGTGTTTCCCCTTCCCACCAGCTAAGCGCAACCAGAGGGAATTCAGTGAAAGGTCAAACCAGTGTGGTACTTCTGTTCACCAGCACCCTTAGTATGCCAGTGGTGATACACATGGAAACTGGGCAAAGCCTGAAGGCTCTGAAGATATCTCCCATCTTGAAACTCTTTTCCTTTGGGCCCTAAGAGGTTAAGCAGATCTCAACAACCACAAGAAGAAACGGAGCAAATTTTTCAAGTCTCTGGAGTTCCCTGATGAAGATGCAAGCAGTAGACAAGCTAGATGAAGTAAAAGCTAAAAAGTCAATGATGACACTTTCCTAATTAACCTTGGGAAGAAGCTGAGCAGCTGTCATCTAGTCAAGTGAGCTAAGAACAGGTTAAGACCATGAAGCTTTAACTGGTAGTTGGCAGAGCAGACAGCAAGTAATTTGCAACCAATTTGAAACTGCTCAGATATTAGCAGAAGCCTCCACACTGCTTCCAACTTGCTTGGGCATTGCATTACTATCCTACTGACCTAAGCATCATCCTGTATTTACCCATTCTGAGCTTCAAAGCAGCAACAATAAATGTCTTTATAGCAGAAAACACTAAGCTGATGGACATTGTCTCTCCTGCAGGTTTGTAAAAGCAGGGAATTTACTAAAAGTAGTGTTTCAGTAGTGTTAGTAGTTTGAGCATCTCACAATAGGAGAGTTTTGTGGTGTTCTCCCAGCCTGTCCCCACAACAAAAGAGTCACTCTTGTGTGCTGCAGGAGCTCAGAACTCCTCCAGCTCCTAGAAGGGAGATGGCCTGGGCTGAAAGCCTGCAAAGAGCAGGAAGCAAGAGTAAGCAGAGCAGCATTTCTGTGTCAATGCTCCTTATCTGCAAGGATGTAAATAACAGTATTGGATGGCTTTTAGGGACTACAGTAAGTATTGATGGGCAACTTCCATAAAAAGTCTCCAAACACTGCTGTGCTGGCCCTCTGCAGCTCAGAGAAGTGATGTGGGGGGCCAAAAGCATTTTACAAACCAAACAGAGAAAGACTTGTTGTCTCCCTCTCTTCCTCACATTGGCAAAGTCAAAGAACAGCAAAACAAAATAAATACATAAAGCCTGTTAAAAAAGGAGTCTTTGATAACAGACTTTTATTAACCACCTTCATCTCCTAGAACCATAGAACTGTTCTGATTGGAAAAGACATGCAAGATCAGGTCCAACTATCAAGCTAAGACCAATGTGCCCCAGAGTTCCATGCCCACACACTTCTTGAGTGCTTCCAGAGTTGACAACTCCATCACCTCCCTGAGCAAGCTATTCCAGTGCCTGACCACTCCTCCAGAGTCTTCTCACAGTAGACACAGCAAGTTTGGAATCTTTAGAGTTTATGCCTTTCTGCCTCAAAAGGAAGAGGTTATTTGCAAGCATGGTTTGTCCTATTTGGATCCCATTCTTAGGGAACTTTACTTTAGGGAAGGGTGAACTCCATGTCACTTCCACAAGGAAACCAACCAGTCACAGCACAGTAGGAAAAATGCAGCATTCACCCCATTGAAAATTAATTGCTTAGTAAATTCCTTCATCTTCAGACATTCCAATTCAATTAACAGCACTTAGATTCCTGTTTGCAGTGCCTGCATTATGTGAGCACAACACCAGAATGTTGTGCTCACATAATGCAGGCACTGCAAACAGGAAAACCCAAGAATCATTCTGCATGAAATCTGTACCCATCCTCCCAACCAAGCCTTCTCTAGACCTTCCAAGGATCTTGAAAGCTTAAACACAGCTGGGGAAAAAAAAAAAACCAAACAAACCCAAACACCACCAACACCTTTGTTCTTGATTGCAAATGCACAAGAAATCCCTTCAAACTGTAGCCCAGAGCAAAAGATGAAATAGTAGAATTGATCAGCACTTTTGTTGTGGCAATTTGCTTTTTGAAAGAGCAAAGGAAGAAGGCAGAGCTCCCAGGTAAAGCTTCTTTACCCCAGGTGTTCCCTCATAACTAGAGCAGAAAACAGGCAAAACACAACATCAGCCCTACTGCTGCCTCCTCCTTCCCTATTACACCTGGACCCTTAACATCTTCAAGCCTTTCCTCTTCAGCATGGCTGCAGTTGGCACAGACTCCATCTCCCAGTCTCCAACACATTCAGTACATGAAATCATTTTGGTTAGAAAAGACCTCCAAGGTCATCAAGTCCAACCACTAAACCAGCACCACCCTGGTCAGTAAACCATGTCCTAACCTGCCATGCCCACACACAGTTTTTGAACACCACCAGGGACGGTGACTCCAGCACCTTCCTTGGCAGCCTGTTCCAATGCCTGAGCACTCTTGCAGGAAAAACATCTTTCTTAAAACCCAGTTTAAATAAAGCACAAACCTCTCTGTTGTGTTCCAAGTGCTTCTCATGTCAGGCACAGTCAGGTTCTGCTTCCCTCAGCCAGGTGGCCAAGACATCAAATGCACCTGCTTAAATAGGTACCAAGGGGTTCAGCCCAGAGATTCAGAAAGGACTGATCATGAGGTTCACAGAGATGAAGAGAGGACTGTAGAACTTCCCCTCTAGGGACAGGCTCCCAGATTTGGGGTTTTTCAGCCTGGAGAAGAGAAGGCTCCAAGGAGACCTTAGAGCAGCCTTCCAGTACCTGAAGGGGGCCTATAAGAAAGCCAGGAAGGGACTTTTTTTTGCAAGAGCTTATAGTGGTTGGACAAGAGGGAATGGATTTAAGCTTGTGGAGGATAGGTTTAGACTGGATAGCAGGAAGAAATTCTTGACAGTGAGACACTGGAACAGGTTGCCCAGGGAGGTTGTGGCTGCTCCCTCCCCAGCAGCAGCCAAGGCCAGGTTGGATGAGGCTGTAAGCAGCCTGGGCTAGTGGGAGGTGTCCCTGCCCATGGTCTTGATCTTTAAGGTCCCTTTCAACCCAAACCATTGATGAACCTACAAATTCTATGAATCTCTGAACCTGAAGGACAGTGAAATTTCTTGTTCAACTCTGGGTTTCAACCAGGGAGGTGAAAGTACCACATATAAGTGTGGTAATTAAGAGGATAGATAATTCCAGTCACATGAAGGACAATGACAGGCTGCTGCCTGAAACAGTTAAACATTCCTCTAACTCTGCACACATGTATGTAGAGTGTATTAGAGATGCATCATCACATAGACCTAACCATTATATTTACATGTTGCTCTATCAAGACCTCTTTCTAGCAGCCCAGCCTTACAGTGGAAGCAAAAGGAGCAGTTTGTTGTTCCCTCTGATCATCTAATTAACTCATTGCTTACAAACACCTCCCACCCACTTTGCTAAGGGCCATCCATTAGACTCGATGTTGATTCCCAGGCTTGTCATGTTCTTCATGGTTCTTTGCTTTCAAGCAGGGTGTTAGCAATAGACATTTACAATCCCTCAGTGTTAGATAGAAAGGCCACAGTGTAGCTGTGGGAACCTGGCTCAAATTGCTTTGCCTGGTAACGGTACACGGAGTATATTCTGCATCTCTCATGTTCTCAGTGCTTCACTTGAGACCAGATCAGACCAAAAGCTGAGGCCATTGAATGTAGAGCTAATAAACTGGGATGAATGAGCTGTGATATTGATCCACTGCCTACGGAGTATGTACTACTGCCACAAATAGTGTGCACAGCACCGCTGCATGCAACACCTTGAGAGCATAAGCTGGGACCCAGGCTGCAGGTTATGGTTGTGTGGATTTACCAAGGCAAAAGTGCTTAAAGTGTGACATTGATTTTGCAAAAGTCACAGAATCACAGGATGTCAGGGGCTGGAAGGGACCTCCAAAGCTTAGCCAGTCTAACCCCCCCCTCTGCCAGAGCAGGATCACCTAGAGCAGATCACACAGGAATGCATGCAGGCAGGGTTTGTATACTTCCAGAGAGGGAGACTCCACATCTTTTGTGCTTAGAACTGTTCCTTCTGGTTATCCTCTAGAGAACTGCCCCTGAGCAATTTCTGATCCAGAAAAACAGAAGCTTGTCTTTGCATTTGAGATGTGAAGCCTTAGGCTGGACCAGCTACCAGCTGAGTGCCAGAGGCTCTCCACAAACCCCTCTGCTTTCCCAAAGGAAAGAGAAAGAGAAGAAGGGAGGGCTATGAGGATGATGAGGGGACTGGAGCACTGCCTGACGAGGAGAGGCTGAGGGACCTGGGGCTGCTTAGTCTGGAAAAGAGAAGACTGAAAGGGGATTTAATCAATGTTTATCAATATCTGAGGGCTGGGAGTCAGGAGTGGGGGTACAGGCTCTGCTCACTGCTGCCTGGGATAGGACAAGGAGCAATGGGTGGAAGCTGCAGCACAGGAGGTTCCAGCTCAACACAAGGGGGAACTTCTTTTCTGGAAGGGTCCCAGAGCACTGCCACAGGCTCCCTGGAAAGGCTGTGGAGTCTCCTCCTTTAGAGCCTTTCAAGGCCTGTCTGGATGTGTTCCTGTGTGCCCTGAGCTGGATTGTCTGGTCCTGCTGTGGCAGGGGGGTTGGACTGGATGAGCTCTTTGGGTCCCTTCCAACCCCTGACATCCTGTGAGCCTGTGAAGGGAGAGAGCAAGCAAGTACCACTCAATCTGTACCCAAAGCACTGAGCCATGTTTCTATTTGTTTGGTTTGTTGAAAGTGCAGAAGCAAATGAACTGAGTGCCTAATTAAAATGAAGTGTAACTCGTAAGGCTTTATTTACACCGCAGTGCACTCACCAGATTACCTGTTCTGTCCCCTTCAGTACCTTAGCATTTACTTATAGTGCACTACAACTGCCACTTAAAAATAAAGTGTAACATCTTCTCCCTTTTATTTGTGTCCAGAGCCTCAACCATCTGCTTTATGGGGCCTCATCACTTTAGGTAGTGTGCTACTAACTGCACTGCAGCTCCAACTGAACGTGGGGGTTAACTAATGAACACCTCCCAGTGGGCAACCCTGAAGTGATTTACTTCTCTTGACTTTGCTGTACCTAAAGTTGTGTTGGTCTTGCTATATAATGAGCCTGACCTCAGGAAATAAAATGGGAGTGTAAATTTTGGGCAGCCTAAAATTGGTCTTGCAGAGCTTTGGGCTGGGTTTGATTTCAACTGGAGAGGGACTTGCAGGGTGTGTAAATGTATACATATGAGACCCCACCTCTCAATCCTGGGTCCAGTTCTGGTGTCCTCAGCATAAGGAGGACACAGAACTGTTGGAGCAACTTCAGAAGAGGGCCATAAAATGAGCCAAGGGCTGGAGCACCTCTGTTATGAGGACAGGCTGAGGGAGATGGGGTTGCTCAGCCTGGAGAAGAAAGGACTCGACTGGACCCTGGAGCTGCCTAAAGGGATCCCACAGGAAGGCTGCAAAGGGACTTTTCACAGAGGTGTCTAGAGACAGGACAAGGGGGAATGGATTGAAGCAGAGTCAGAGTAGACTTAAGAAGAAGTTCTTCAGTATGAAGATAGTGAAACTCTGGAATAGGCTACCTAGGGAGGCTGTGGATGCCTCCTCCCTGGGGATATTCAAGGACAGGTTGGAACAGGCTGTGAGCAGCTGAGCCTGGAGAGGCATCCCTGCCCATGGTGGGGAGGTTGGAGTAGATGATGTTTAAGGTCCTTCCCAACCTGTGCCATTTTATGATTCATAGTATTCAAGCCATCTCTTCACTGTAGACTATTTGGGTTTAGCTAAGAAAGTTCCCTTTCACCATGCTGTACACCAACCTAGTAACACAGGAATGGAGAGAAGTACAGTCAAAATTACTCTGCTCTCTGGGAGGATGCATTTCTTCTGCTTCCATTTGGGGTGTGTGTGTGTGTGTGAAGTTTATACCCACAGGATGACTAAGGGAAGCCAAGCACAGATACAGTACCTCTAATTTTGAAGACAGAAGCTGATTGTGTACAGTTTTGGAGCCCTCAGCACAGGAAGGTCATGGAAGTGTTTCAGCCAGTCCAGAGGAGGCCACCAAGATGCTCAGAGGGCTGCAGCAGCTCTGATGTGAGGACAGGCTGAGAGAGTTGGGGCTCTGCAGCCTGGAGAAGAGAAGGCTTCCAAGAGACTTTAGAGTAGTCTTCCAGGATCTGAAAGGGGCTCCAGGAAGGCTGGGGAGGGACTATTGACAAGGTCTGGGAATGCCAGGACAAGGGGCAATGGGTTTGAACTGGCAGAGGGGAGATTTAGACTGGATGTCAGGAGGAAGTTGTTTGCAGTGAGGGTGGTGAGACACTGGCACAGGTTGCCCAGGGAGGTTGTGGCTGCTCCCTCCCTGGAGGGGTTCAAGGCCAAGTTGGACAAGGCCTTGAGTGACCTGTGCTAGTGGGAGGTGTCCCTGCCTATGGCAGGGGGTTGGAACTAGATGATCCTTGAGGTCCCTTCCAACCTTCCCATTCTATGATTCTATGATGCTTGGAGCCTGAGCTCAAATGCTCGGAGAAGTTAGTGAGAAAATGTACATCAATAAAAGCAGTTACCATAAAAAGTAATGTTAGCCTTGCAAACATGCACATGTAGTTGTATTTATATGTGAATTACTGCTTTGATGAAACGAGATCTAAACAGATAAAAATCTGCTATGCACATTCTTAATGCTGCAGGAGGGTGGAAGGCTGGGATCAAATTCATTTTCAGTTGCATTTTGAGGATTGTGCACTTGCATAATATAAACAAACAGTCTAGCTGGTGAAACATCAGTGAGGGGCTGCTATGTAAATGAAGTATTTTAAGCACGTTGCTACTACAGAACATTGCAATGGGGCACGCAGTGTGCACCTACATTGCACAGAGAGAGAGTAAACAGGGCACAGGTTGGTGAGTGTCTGCTCTCTACAGCACCAGCACAGCTCATAGGATCATAGAATCATAGAATGGTTTTGGTTGGAAGAGACCTTTAAGATCATTGAGTCCAACTCTCATCCCAGCACTATCAGGTCATCATTAAACCATGTCCCTCAGCACCACATCTCCACAGCTTTGAAACCCCTCCAGGGATGGAGACTCCACCACTGCCCTGGGCAGCCTGGACAAGTGTGGGGTGGTGACCTGTTCTAGTGGGAGGTGTCCCTGCCTATGGCAGGGGGTTGGAAGTAGATGATCTTTGAGGTCCCTTCTAACCTTACCATTCTATGATTCTATGACACTGTAGTTCAGGGGTTAGCTTACTCCACCACTCTGGCACTAGCATGAATCAAGTGACAAAGTTTTCACCTTGTCTGCTCCATAATGCAGCAGAGTATTCTTCTGATTAAAGGTGACCTAATTACACATTCATTGCATGTGTGCCACAGCTCCTTTCTTAGTGCTCAGAACATGAAACAGCTGCTGAATTTTGCTCTGCAATTTTAGGTGATGAAACTGATTTCTAGTATATATAAGAAAGATGGGGAGAGACTTTTTAGCAGGCCCTGACCAGCAAGACAAGGACTGATGGTTTTAAACTAGAAAAGGGAGATTTAGTCTAGAGAGAAGGAAGAAATTGCTTACACTGAGGGTGGTGAGACCCCAACCCAGGTTTCCCAGAGAGGCAGGAGATGCCCCATTCCATAACTCATTGCAGGTCAGATTGCTTGTGGCTCTGAGCAACCTGCTCCAGTTGTAGATGTTCTTGCTGACTGCAGGGAAGTTGGGCTGGATGACCTTTAAAAGTCCTTTCCAACCCAAACCCATCCGATTCTATGCTACGCAAAACCCTCCATCTTGGACAGCAACCTCTCCCAGGAGCCAGTGTGACATCTGTGGCACAGGCAGCCACCCCCCTGGTTCACAAAGCCCCTTCTATCTATCTTTTTGGATGATATTTCTAGGCACTCTTCAATTTGTAGTACAAATCAAAGGCAAATGACACCCATCCTCTGCAATTAGCTCCTTAAAGCTGTCATCCTCGCCGCCGGATCAGCAGACAGACAGCTAGCCTTTGTTCAGCCTGAAGGATTTATTTTGCTTCTAATTGCATCTGCTTATGACAAACTACTGAATCCAAAATTTCAACCAGAAACCAGCACACTCCTTAAAGTGATGTGGAAAGGCAGCAAATCTGCATAGCCTTTGAAAAAGAACTGTCTTGGAAGAGGGGGGAAAAAGGAACAAGTGCATGTGCCAAGAGCGTCTGTGGTGCCCATAGTGGCATGGTGAAGATGTTCCAGCCTCACTAAAATTATTAAAACCCAGTGTTTGCTATTGTGTATACAAAGTGGTATTAAGAGTGTCTCTGGGAAGTAATTATAGAAGTATAGAATCATGGAATCAGTTGGAAGGGAGCATCTGTCTATCTATCTATGCATCCATCTATCTCCCTATCTATCTATCTATCTATCTATCTATCTATCTATCTATCTATCTATCTATCTATCTATCTATCTCCCTATCTATCTATCTATCTATCTATCTATCTATCTATCTATCTATCTATCTATCTATCTATCTATCTATCTATCTATCTATCTATCTATCTATCTATCTATCTATCTATCTATCTATCTATCTATCTATCTATCTATCTATCTATCTATCTATCTATCTATCTATCTATCTATCTATCTACCTATCTACCTAGCTAGCTAGCTAGCTAGCTAGCTAGCTATTTATCTCCCTATCTATCTATCTATTCTAAAGCCTATTTAAAAGCTTGCAACAAATCCAAACATTCCAAGTGCAGCTAAATTTAGGATAGATGAGATCAGGCAGGCACAAAGGGCTCCCTCTTGTTTTAACCAAGCCCAACCCTTGCACTTGGCAGCTACTGAGGAAATCTGTTAGGGAAATGTATACCCCTCAGGTGTTTATGTCTAAATCCAGGTTTTCACAAACATTTTGTTTTCCTAAAAACTCTTCAGTCTACAGAGAGGAAGAAGCTGCTGTAAACACGACCCAGATATCCCACTTCAAGCCTGGGAGTGAGCAAAATTATCATATCAGCTTTTGCTATCTAGCTTCCAAAGTTCTGCTTGTAATAGCTTCCTTTGTATTTGTTTCATTAAATCTATCTTTTTTAGAATATTTATGGATGCTGTTCTCCTTCTGCCCTTGTAAAGTAAGCAGCCAATGTAATTTAGGATATATTTGGGTATAAATTATTTACTGGAAGCATAAAGTATTGAAGAATATTGTCTTAAAAGTTTATTCTCTGACAACAGCAAAAGAAAAGATCATCTCATTAAGATGTGGGCTTCGTAGGAAATGGAAAGAGTTTGGTTCCCCTGACTTACTGTGTTGCAAACTTGGACAGGAGTTTTTCTTTTGAATAATAATAATAATTTTTTTTTTTAAAAAAGGAAGTTTTGTAGAAAACAAAACAGTTTGAAACGAAACAAACCAAACCCAACAGGGATGACTTATCCCTGAAGTAAACACCCAGTCTGTGAAACATAAATAAGGCTAATGGAAGAGGAATATAGATAAAGCAGATTAGCAGGGAAGATGAAAGCACAGAAAGCACAAGAGTGCTGTGAAAACTCTCCTGGGCTAAGTAGAAAAACTTGTCAGAGTGTGCAGAGGGAGAAAAGAAATGAAACATTAAAGATCAAACAAAACATCCTGTCAAGTGGGGGAGGATTTCAGGTGTACTAACTAGGTAGTTACATATGTAAGCAGCACTGGCAGGGAAGGAAATGTGAATGATGAGTAAGGCACAATGGTCAAAACCTAGCAATAGAATTAATTTCACAAGAAGATTTTGGTGCTCCTACAAAATCCAAATGCCTACAGCATGTCTTGCTCCACTCCTATTCCTGTCACCTTGGGCATTGCTTGGATATCAGCTGCCAGCACAGGAACTCAACATGAGCCTGCAGTGTGAGTGCAGCCCAGACAGCAATTGAGTCCCGGGCTGCAGCAAGAGCAGTGGGCAGCAGGGCAAGGGAGGGGATTCTGCCCCTTTACTCTGCTCTCCTCAGACCCCACTTGGAGTCCTGGAGCCCCCAGCACAGGAAGGACATGGAAGTGTTTGAGTGGGTCCAAAGGATGCCACCAAGATGCTGAGAGGGCTGCAGCAGCTCTGATGTGAGGACAGGCTGAGAGAGTTGGGGCTCTGCAGCCTGCAGAAAAGAAGGCTTCCAGGAGACCTTGGAGTAGCCTTCCAGGATCTGAAGGGGGCTACAGGAAGGCTGGGGAGGGACTAATGACAAGGTCTTGCAATGCCAGGACAAGGGGCAATGGGTTTGAACTGGCAGAGGGGAGATTTAGTCTGGATGTTAGGAAGAAGTTCTTTAGAGTGAGGGTGGTGAGACACTGGCACAGGTTGCCCAGGGAGGTTGTGGCTGCTCCCTGCCTGGAGGTGTTCAAGGTCAGGTTGGATGAGGCCTTGAGTGACCTGTGCTAGTAGAAGGTGTCCCTGCCTATGGCAGGTGGTTGGAACTGGCTGATCCTTGAGTCCCTTCCAACCTTACCATTCTGTGATTCTATGAACTCTCCATGCAACTGGTGGCACTCCAAAGCTGTGTCAGCAGAGTCATTCCCTGCAGAGGAGGGCATCTGGTATGTACTTTTCATGGGCAAAACTAAAGTTCCTGGGTTCAAACAGATCCAGTATTCAATCAAAACGTACAAAACCCTCAAGTCTAGGAGGTCTCAGCCCTTCTCTGTGGCCCTCTGGAGATGGTGGTGTCCTTTGCACAGCAAGCTGAGATCCTTCTAGGTGGCAACAAAGCACTTCTCCAGGCTTGACTTTTAAGTCAGTTTGATTGCAGTCTATTTCATTGAAGTCTATACTAATGGTATTGATTTCCTCAGGCAAAAAAAAAACCCCACTCACTAGAGCACTTGGCAGCACTGGTGGCAGCACATCTTCTTAAGGCCACCTGATCTTCCAGCCCACCTCTCATGAGGTTATATCAGCTGGAAGGAGGAAAGCTTCTGTATCCACAACTCCATCCATTGTTCTGGTGAGAGTAAATGAAGGGCAGCAGTAGGTGAGGCAGCTCTGCAGCAGATAATTTCGAATGGCAGATACGACCTGGACACAGTCATAAACCTCTTCTGACTTTTGCTAGAGCCGAACCAAAGGCAAACCGCTTTGTATGCAAATATATTTATTATCTTCATTTGTGTTTCCTCAGTTTCTGTACAGAGGATGTGGCTCTGCTCTCTGTGCAGATAGGGCTCTGAACTCAGGTGGACCTCAGGCTTGCAGCAGCAGCACACTCCTGTTTTGCTGATAAAATTAAGCTCAGTAAATGCCAATTCAGAATTAAAAAGCGCTCCGCATCTTTTGTAACGCTGCATTTAAAATGGCTGTATCATAAGATTAATAGCTGAGATATGCCAGGCTTTTCTTCAATTATTGGAGTTCAGTAAGTCTGAAAACTTTGGAATGAGCTATTTCTTCCTCTTGGCCAGACAGCTGAGATCCTTTGATTCCATTATGTTTCGACCTTTTTTCTGTAGTTATGTTTTACGTTCTGTAAAACACTCTTTTTATTACAGCCCCACTCATCCTTCCACACACAACAGAGCTTAAGTGCTTGATCCTCTTAAATAAATGAAAATATATCCACTGTGTTTTGATCCAGCCCTTAAAAGAAAAATAGCAAAAGGCTGACTGAGTCATATTGATTTTGCTTCAGCTTCACCCAGCAAGTCCAAACTCATTAGAACAACTCAAACTGCAAACAGGCAAATAACTTCGGGTATGGAAACATGAAGCTGAGCACCTGAAATGGGATTTCTCCCACCACAAATGGTGGGTTTGGAATCTCTCTTGAGAATCTCTCTGCTCTCCTGAGACCCCACCCGGAGTCCTGTGTGCAGTTCTAGAGCTCCCAACACAAGAAGGACATGGAACTGTTTGACTCAGTCCAGAGGAGGCCACAAAGATGCTCAGAGGGCTGCAGCAGCTCTGCTATGAGGACAGGCTGAGAGATTTGGGGCTCTACAGCCTGGAGAAGAGAAGGCTTCCAGGAGACCTTATGGTAGCCTTCCAGGATCTGAAGGGGGCTACAGGAAGGCTGGGGAGGGACTATTGACAAGGTTTGGTAAGGACAGGATGAGGAAGAATGGGTTTGAACTGGCAGAGGGGACAATGAAACTGGATGTTAAGAGGAAGTTGTTTGAAGTGAGGGTGGTGAGACACTGGCACAGGTTGCCCAGGGAGGTTGTGGAGCAGAGAGGCACAGAATGTGATCAAAGATTCTGAGATTCTGTGCTCCACATCCTCCCTGGAGGTGTTCAAGGCCAGGTTGGATGAGGTCTTGTGTGACCTGTTCTAGTGGGAGGTGTCCCTGCCTATGGCAGGGGGTTGGAACTGTATGAGTTTTGAGGTCCCTTCCAATCTAAACAATTCTGATTCCATTCTATGATTCTATAAGGAGACACTACAGCCTCTCTGGGCAGCCTGGCTCAGTGCTTCATAGCCCCCAGCAATTTTCCTTAAGTTCAAGTGAAACCTTCTGTTCTAGCTTGTGCCCATTGCCCCTCATCCTATCACAGAGTACCACTGAAAAGGGTCTGCCCCCATCCTCATCATCACCACCTTTTAGATGTTTACCTGCATTTTTCAGACCCACTCTCAGGCTTCTCTTTTACTCCATCAGCCTGCTCATCTGAGTAAGGCCTTGTCACAGTGACCTTTAGTAAACAGGTTTCCCACAGAAGATTGTCTCACTTATTTTGTGAGAACAAAAAGAAAAGGAAAAAAAAAAAAGAAAAAGAAAGAAAAATGAAGTAAGAAAATAAAAATCCTTGACACAGTGTCAAACTTCAAGTTTGGAAACACTCCTAGTGCTGCAGCAGTTTTAGCTTACCTGACAATTTCATAGGCTCCAAAACAGTTGGAAGCACCACCTCGAAATGGCAAAGCTTTTACAGCTGGCATTTCTGTGCTGTCCATTCTTGTTTCCAGCATGGATTTGTCATTCCCTGCTGGCACTGTCACCCAGCTGAGCAGAGGCCTTTTGTGTTCCCATCCTCCCTGGAACAGGGTTGCAGAGTGGTCTGTTGGTAAATGTGGAACCTTTCCAATCTGCTGCTGGCTGGTTCTGCCCACCCTGCATGGCAACCAGGAGCCATATGGCCACGTGGAGCAGTACCCAAGTGTCTACACAGCAGCTCTCCATGGGCTTGCTGCCACACTAACCTCAGCCTCATGGCTTTTGGTTGGCTCCAAGCATTGACACAACAAGCTTACATCTGTCTGTGAAGTTGTGCTGAGATGCATTTGGTCTCCTGAGTGTTAGGCAGCTGCCCCTAAAACTGGCACCGAGTTCCTGCATACTCCCTAAAGCCATTCTGCTAGGAAGGGCAGAGAAAACCTTGCACTATGCACATGGAATTTAAAGTATTCCTGCTATGGAAAACACAGAGCTGGAAAACACTGAGCAAACACTAATCCAGATCTTATGACTGAAGAAAATACCTTGGTATTTAATAGCTGTGATAAAATGTGATCACCATAATCATAACACAAGAAGTAATACACTGAATAGTTGTTAGCTTTTAATCCATCTACATCTAAACATGTCAAGTGGGAGATGATCAGATTCTCTTCTCTTATGGGGGGAAAATATTAAACAAATTAATATAAACAGCCAAGTCTGGCTGCAGGAATAAAAAGAAACCCAAGTTCTACCCCTGGGATGCTCACCAAAGTTACTTAACATTCATGCCTAGTTAATAATAAATACCTTGCACAGTTAATGTTGGAGGCATACACATAGTGTGTGAACTCCAATCACCACTAAGGTGTCTATCAGATGGTGAAGGGAGAACCTGGCAGCAGACAGAGCCATCAAGCTGCCATATGATGCTTTGGGCAAAGGGATAGTCAATGAAACAGCAAGATCCCTTGCCTTTAAACTCTGATAAAATCATCATTGCCCTTGAAGCCCCTGGAAAAACAATATCCCTCTGCCTTGCTCAAATGTCACCAGATAAGAATAAAATGGCTCTGATTCTGCTCTCCTTTTGGTCCTTGATGGGGTTATTCCTGGTGTCATCAAGTGTGAGTGTGTGTGGCTTTCTCAGGCTGATATCAATAGGAAATCAAACTCCATCCTGGTCTAATCAGCACAGCAAGTTAGCCACCCCAACATCTTGACTTTGAAAGTAAAAATATCCTCCACAACCACTAAAAATCCCTTCAGTGTCCCTAATCCCCACACCAGCGTGTGCCATTATCGCAGGAAAATGTCAGCACAGATTCTAAACCACCTTAATGTTACCCAATTGTATCAGACAACTCTTCTTCTAATAGCTGATATTAAACCAAATATCACAATTATTTTCTCACCACCTTGAAAGATCCAGCTATTAAAGTCTGAATATAACCATTAAAAAACAGCTTCTCCAAAACTTAGAATAGATCCTTGGTTATCATTATTGCCTCTGTTGACTCTAACTGAGTAAGGAGATTTAAACATGCTGTAAAATGTAATCCTATCTTTTAGAAGGATCTCAGAAGTGTAGAAAGAAGGAGAGAGGAAGAAAAAATGAAAAAAAAAAAAGAAGGTAAAAAAGTAAATACACAAAATATTTAAGCATGTGTGATGTAAATGGGGAGATTCATAGAATCATAGAATGGTAAGGTTGGAAGGGACCTCAAGGATCAGCCAGTTCCAATCCNCCCCTTCAGATCCTGGAAGGCTACTCTAAGGTCTCCTGGAAGCCTTCTCTTCTCCAGGCTGCAGAGCCCCAACTCTCTCAGCCTGTCCTCAGAGCAGAGCTGCTCCAGCTGCTCCAGCTGCTCCTATTCCCATCTAGGCTATATAGAAGCATAGAATCATAGAGCCATTTAGAGCCATTTCAGAGCATTGAGTCCAACCATTCTCTAACTCTACCAAGGCTGGTGCTAAACCACGTCCCTCAGCAACACTTCTCTGCCTCTCTGAAGCACCTCCAGGGATTCTACCACCTCCCTGGGCAGCCTTTCCCAATGTTTGAGAACCTTTTGAGTGAAGAATTTTCTTCTAATGTCCAACCTAAAACCTCCTCTGGTGCAACTTGAGGCCATTTCCTCTCATTCTATCACTTGGTACTAGGGGAAAGGGACCAACTCCCACCTGGCTCCAACCTCCTGTCAGAGAGTTGTTGAGAATGAGAAGATCTCCCCTGAGTTTTAGTCCTTTGCAGAGAAACAGAGCTGGAGCACTCCTATTTTGGTATCCCAGGACCATCAGTGCCCCTAGAAGAATTTTGGAGCATCTCTGAGCTTGGTCTGCATCAGGAACTCTTATGTACAGCAATCATCACTGGCAGAGCAATCATCATTGGCAGAGCAACACGCAGCGAGTATGAAGCCTAAAGGAGTTTAGTTTCTCCTCTCAAATCCCCACCTTTGTCCTTTCTCTCTGAGATTATACCAAAAAAAAGAAGTTTTTATGGCTTTGATAATGCTATTGTTGCCTTAGTAATTGGAAACCAAGGCCACTGGGAAATGATACAGCTAATACAGAAGAGGGTTAATGAACCAATCTGTCCTCTGTACTGGGTTCTTGCTTCACAGAGCAGGACTATGAATGTTTATAGTGCATTACTCTCATCTGGTTATCAGTGACAGGTACCAGTCACTGCTATCTGCTGGCATTCCTTTCCTCCATAGGAGAAAATTACCCTCACTCCAGCATTTGAGAGAGGACACTGCAGTGGCACATAAACCACAATGTATGTTTTTGTTCGGTTTCAACTCAGCCTCCCAAGAGTAATAAGATAAAAATGAGTCGCACAAGGGTCAACTATATATGTCAGAATGCAATTCACCTGATTTCCCACTTTGGCTGCCTCGAGTTTGGAAAGCTAATGCTTTTTATTGTGTGAGCTTTACTAGCAGCATACACAGGGAAAGGAGTGGGGAGTGCTTGGGGATGCTCTTGGCTGTAGTGGGAGAGAAGCTGGTTTTTGTGGTGTGATTGAAAAATGCCCTGCTATGTCTCAGGCTGAAATGTTTTTTCCATTGCCACTACTGAATCTTCTGGAAAATGATATATGGCTTTTGGTGTGGAGAGTAGGGAGAAGAAAACTTCCTGATGACAACAATGGCAAGACCCCACTACCCACCTCTTGCTTCCCTTTGGGATCTACTGCATTAGCTTGGCTGCACGGTTGTAGGAAAGGACCATGTCCATCTCAGCTCTGAACTATTTTTGCCCTGTCTGGTTGTGCTGTCTGAAAGTAGCTATTTTTTATTTTTCTCCATCCAGGGAATTTAGGATGTGATCATAGAATCACAGAAACATAGAATCACAGAATCATAGAAACATAGAATCACAGAATCATAGAATCAGCCAGGTTGGAAGAGAGCTCCAAGCTCACCCAGCCCAACCTAGCACTCAGCCCCAGCCAATCAACCAGACCATGNACCTCCCCTGGCACAGCTTGAGGCTGTGTCCTCTTGTTCTGTTGATAGTTGCCTGGGAGCAGAGCCCAACCCCACCTGGCTACAACCTCCCTTCAGGTAGCTGTAGAGAGCAATGAGGTCTGCCCTGAGCTTTCCCTTCTGCAGGCTGCACACCCCCAGCTCCCTCAGCCTCTCCTCACAAGGCTGTGCTCCAGGCCCCTCAACAGCCTTGCTGCCCCTCTCTGGACACCTTCCAGCACCTCAACATCTCTCTTGCATTGAGGGACCCAGAACTGGACACAGCACTGAAGGTGTGGTCTGAGCAGCGCTGAGCACAAGGGCAGAATAACCTCCCTGCTGCTGCTGGCCACACTGCTCCTGGTCCAGGCCAGGATGCCACTGGCTCTCTTGATGGATCTTAACATCACATGGCTGATCTCTCCTCTTTGGTTCTTGGCTTGCCACCCCCAGTGTTTACACAGGGATGTATATCCATGGTATAGGTATTCATGTGCTATTCCTGACTATATAATACAGCCTATTTCAATGGGTAATTGCTTTGTGTGCATGGAGGTGCACTGCAAAATGAAAAGGCACCTTGAAATGCTGTGAAGAGACAATTTAAAGTCCTGAAAATTGTGTGAAGTGAATTAGAGCCTGGGCTAGAAAGCTCATGACAAACTCTTCCCCTAGTTTCAGCTGTGCTTTGTCATCATGCAGGGGGAACCTGGAGAGGAATAGCAAAAATTAGAGCTCATCCCCTTTTTACCCACTGAAAATATGAGAACCATATTATCATTTCAGCTGGAAAGGAGCTTTAAGATGAAATCCTGACTATCTAACACTCAATTTATGTGCCAAACTGCCTTGGAAAAAAAAATTACCTCAAGTACAAAGGCACTACAAGAAAATGCTTTTACGTTCCAGATTTCTTTAAGTGGTTTTAATCTTCCTTGATCTGCTCCTTGATGCCAAGGAGACATGGGTTACTCCCTGATTGTTGAGATGCACAGAAGCTTTCTGAAGTGAGCTACTCCCTCTATGCAATCTTTAGAGGAAACCTTCTGTGGACTAGAGGCATGAGAAGAAGTGGATGTTGCGCCAGTAGCCCCAGTGAGGGCAGTCCCACCCTGTGCCCCAGCTTGCTCACACAGCAGGAAAGAGGTTGCCCAGGGAGGTTGTGGCTGCTCCCTCCCTGGATGCGTTTTAGGCCAGGTTGGAGGAGGCCTTGAGTGACCTGTGCTAGTGGGAGGTGTCCCTGCCTATGGCAGGGGGGTGGAACTAGATGATCTTTGAGGTCCCTTCCAGCCTTACCATTCTATGATTCTATGATCTCAGGGGACATTAGTCCTAGTGCCACCAGTTGCTTCCATTCAATTGGAACTGAAACAACCATCTCAAAATGTTTAATCTTGAGGCACAAGTGGGTGAGGTAAACTCCACTCCAAGAAATGCCATTTACAATTCTGTTCTTTTTATCTTAAGCACTGTAGCAAGCTGCACTGCTGTCCAGACACGAGGCAAACCTGAATGCCAGAATTAGCACCAAATCACTCAATACATCTTTGAAATTAACTCATTATCATAACACTGGAAAATAGAGCATTGATCCACTCAACACAGCAATCCAAAGGGTCCCATTTTATGGTCTTCTGCAGGCAATTTACTGGAAGCTGTCGCTATAAATTTGTACAACAGAGCACCCCCCGAATGCCTGAATGTTCATAACGGAGGGAATGAAATGAATTGCAATAAAAACACTTGCAGCTTAGGCATGCAAAATATTATGAAAGGCTTCTTGTCTCCAATAGAGAGTTCTACATCTTCCCTCGTGTGATGTTTGCACATTTATGCATTCTGCAGAGAGAAATGGCTTTGACTGTAAATATGCACCCATTACAAATCCATATTTCATCTTCTCTTTTCTGGGTTTCTTTTCTGGGAAGCAGGGGTGGGCTCAGGCACAGACATAAGCATGGAACAGATTGTGAAGTGAGCATTATTTTCTCCACCTTTTTGATCATCTTAAAGCATTATTTTTCTCCATCTACTTGATCCAAGGAGGCTGCACTGTTTTCACTTGCAGTTTGCCAAACATCTCCATCAAGCATCACAACCTCAGGTGCTCATAAATCATCGTATTTCAGATAACTAATTGGCAGAAATCAGCTCCCAGAGGAGCCTGCTTGGAGATTCAACAGCTCTTTCCAATGAAGGACACTCCAACTCGAAGCTAACATCCACTTGAGCTTTGAACCAAGGCCTGAAGGTCACCAAATAGAAGTTTAATCAGACCAACATGGGAACAGATTTCCTTGTAAAAGCCTCTTTATTGAGTAACGTGCTCCTGAGCTCTGCTTGGCAAGAGCCACCACATCATTCATATGAAGCCAGTCTCCGGTAGAGGAGGGTTTTGTGTGGTTCAAATGAGAGACATAAGTCATGGATAGCTGAGAGTTGGACACTGAACTGTTGGAGAGGGTCCAGAGGAGGCCACAAAGATGCTCAGAGGGCTGCAGCAGCTCTGCTGTGAGGACAGGTTGAGAGACTTTGGGCTCTGCAGCCTGGAAAGGAGAAGGCTTCCAAGAGACTTTAGAGTAGCCTTCCAGGATCTGAAGGGGGCTACAGGAAGGCTGGGGAGGGACTGTTGGCAAGGTCTTGTAATGCCAGGACAAGGGGCAATGGGTTTGAACTGGCGGAGGGGAGATTTAGACTGGATGTTAGGAGGAAGTTGTTTGCAGTGAGGGTGGTGAGACACTGGCACAGGTTGCCCAGGGAGGTTGTGGCTGCTCCCTCCCTGGAGGTGTTCAAGGCCAGGTTGGAGGAGGCCTTGAGTGAGCTGTGCTAGTGGGAGGTGTCCCTGCCTATGGCAGGGGGTTGGAACTGGCTGATCCTTGAGGTCCCTTCCAACCTTACTATTCTATGATTTTATGATTCTATGATTCCACTGCCAAAGTGCAGCAGTGGGCTGCACTGGCCACAGCTCCCACTGCTTTCAGCAGAGATAAAGCCCTGGAGAACTTTCCACTGGATATGGTAGAAGCAGATGTTTGGGCTGGATGTCTGCTGGAAGAGACACCTGTGGTGCAGATGGTAGGAAAACCATAAAATATGTTCATTTGTTATATTAATTGGGTTCTGCATCCCAAGGTAAGGGTAGAAAACATTACATTGTTGTGTAATTACATTGAACAAATTCCAATCCACTCATTTGCATTCTTAATTTTGACAGGCTGAATTTTTTCAATTGATTTTCTTTGTTCCCTTCCATGCACAGAACATTTCAAAAGGAAGTGAGACTGAGGTTGGTTTTTGGTTGTTTTTTTTTTTAATGAAAACCAAGTTGTTGAGCAAAGGTATCAGTGAGATCTGCAAATGTCCACATTGGAGAAGCTAGATTTAATCTGGATGTCAGGAAGATGTTCTTGACAGTGAGGGTGGTGAGACACTGGCACAGGTTGCTCAGGGAGGTGTTCAATGGCAGGTTGGATGAGACTTTGAGCAACCTGTTCTAGTGGGAGGTGTCCCTGCCTATGGTAGGGGGGTTGGAACTGGATGATCTTTGAGGTCCCTTCCAACCTAAACCATTCCATGAACCTACCAGAGTCCCTTGAAAATTGTGGAGAAAGATGAATTGTCAAATCTTCAGTTGCTTAGCTTGAACTCCCAACTCTTTCACCCAGTCACACATGGGCTAGACTGACAGTCTGTGAGGAAGAAATTCCCTTCTCCACTTAGATGCTTACAGAGTCTAACTTTAGCATTTGATCTTTGCTTTGCTAAGAGAGGGAAAAACCCAACAGCTCAATT
The DNA here is from genome assembly GCA_013396675.1 of Eubucco bourcierii. Lineage (NCBI taxonomy): Eukaryota > Metazoa > Chordata > Aves > Piciformes > Ramphastidae > Eubucco > Eubucco bourcierii. The sequence continues at coordinate 23,079 of VWZE01011528.1, forward strand.
ATCTCTCTGTCCCTGCACTTGAGGGCATGTTTCCAATCCTTTCCTCATTCACTGGTACATATCTGATCCCATTCCAATTTATCAGCATCATACTTGGGCAGGAGCCAGCAGAGAAGGACATAGAAATGAAATAGTAGAATAATCTACTAGTAATTAAAATGCCTCTTTTTCTTTTTTCTGTTCCTCTTTTCTTTTTTTCCCCTCTTTTCTCTTTCCTGGGTTAAAACTGGGTTCTCTTTTATGAGTTTAAACTGGCAGAGGGAAGATTTAGACTGGATGTTAGGAGGAAGTTCTTTACAGTGAGGGTGGTGAGNCAGCCATGAGGGGCCCAACCCAGAAGATGTTGATTCAACTCTCAACTTCCCACACATACATTTTATGGCCTTGAACAAGTCGGATTAGCTTCTTGTTTTTGACTTCTCTACTCATGTAATGGAGATGATAATATTCCTCGTAGCACTGGGGGAGTTGGAAGGATAAATAGATTAGAAAGATGAGCCAGATCATAGCTTTATTTCCATTTACAATGCAGAAGTGTATAGGAACACACTTCTGGCCAAGCATAAAACGAAACATTTAGAAGGTAAGATCCAAAGACTTTCATTAAGAACCCACTGCAGATTGCAAATGACACCTCGTGTACTGGAATGTGAATTGTGAGCTGGGTGTTGTAGAAGTGTAAAATTATTCCATAAATTATCTATGACAAAGTCAAGAAATGTGTCAGTCAAAAAAAGAAAAAAAAAAGAGAGAAAAAAAAGTATCAGCCAAGGCATAGTTTATTTTTAGTTCCTCAAACTGTGCACAGCAACACACTGTAATACAGAAATGATTGTTCCGCTGCAAGGGGTGAAGTAAAACCAGAGAGGCAATCTTAAAAGTTAAAAAAAAAAGAAAAAAAAAAGAGAGAAAAAAAAGTATCAGCCAAGGCATAGTTTATTTTTAGTTCCTCAAACTGTGCACAGCAACACACTGTAATACAGAAATGATTGTTCCGCTGCAAGGGGTGAAGTAAAACCAGAGAGGCAATCTTAAAAGTTAAAAAAAAAAGAAAAAAAAAAGGAAAAAAAATTTAAAAATAATTAAAAAAAAAAGAAAAAAGAAAAAAAAGGAGAAAAAAAGGAAAAAAATTAAAAATAATTAAAGGAAAAAAAGAAAAAAGAAAAAAGCAAAAAGAAAAAAAAAAGAAAAAAATGTATCAGCCAAGGCATAGTTTATTTTTAGTTCCTTGAACTGTGCACAGCAACACGTGTAATACAGAAATGATTGTTCCACTGCAAGGGGTGAAGCAAAACCAGAGAGACAATGTTAAAAAAAAAAAGGGAAATAAAAGAGAAAAAGAAAGAAAAAATTTTTTAAAAAGAAAAAAAAAATTTAAAAAAAGGAAAAAAGAAAAAAGGGAAAAAAAAGAGAAAAAAAAAAATAAAGGAATAAAAAGAAAAAAGAAAATAAAGAAAAAATGAATCAAAGAAAAAAAGAAAAATAAATAAAAAAAGGAAAAAAAAGAAAAAAGAAAAAAGAAAAAATGACTTAAAGAAAAAAAGAAAAAAGGAAAAAGAAAAAAAGGAAAAAAAGGAAGAAAAAAAGAAAAAAGGAAGAAAGAAAAAAGAAAAAAGGGAAAAAAAGAAAAAAATGAAAAAAGAAAAAAAAGAAAAAAGAAAAAGAAAAAAAAAAGAAAAGAAAAGTTAAAAAAAAAATGTATCAGCCAAGGCATAGTTTATTTTTAGTTCCTCAAACTGTGCACAGAAACACGTGTAATACAGAAATGATTGTTCCACTGCAGGGGTTGAAGTAAAACCAGAGAGGCAATCTTAAAAGAAAAAAAAAAGAAATAAAAGAGAAAAAGAAAGAAAAAATTTGTAAAAAGAAAAAAAAAGAAAAAAAAATTTAAAAAAGGAAAAAAGAAAAAAGGGATAAAAAGAAAAAAATAAAAAAGAAAAAAATGAATCGAAGAAAAAAAGAAAAATGAATTAAAAGATGGAAAAAAGAAAAATGAAAAAAGAAATAAATGAATATTAAAAAAAAGGAAAAAAAAGGAAGAAAAAAAGAAAAAAGGAAGAAAGAAAAAAAGAAAAAAGGGAAAAAAGAAAAAAAAAAAAGGAAAAAAGAAAAAAAAAGAAAAAAGAACAAGAAAAAA
>VWZE01011528.1:35318-53643 GCA_013396675.1 Eubucco bourcierii
AAAGTTATTGTCTTGTTAGATGGAGAATACAGTTATTGAACAAAACAAAGGTTAACCTTCAATTAAACATACTAAATACATTTAGTGAGCTATTGAAAAGCCATAATGTCTCAGCCCACATGGTTCACTGAAGGCTTAGGAACAAAATAAATTAGAATAGAAGCAGAAGGAGTTTTCAGCTGGTATGCCTCAAATGTGTGACTGACAAAGGAATGCAGCATTCCTCCTACCATCTATTATGTGCAGCTTGGTATCAGATAGAGAAAAATCTATATTAATACTATTTTTGTGCCCTCCTTTTTTTAAACTGTGAACAGCCTCACGTATACAAAAGCAGAAGAAACCTGGGGTTTATTTTTATTTTTTTTTTTCCCCCAGTAAAAGGTTTACATTTCTCTTGTTCAGTTGGGGCTCCTCATCTTCAGTGGATGATGAATCACATTGCACTCACACTCACTGTGTTGAGTGTTTTGTGTGCCTGGAAGAATTCCAGCTGTGATGCATGCAGGTTAGCTGTGCCTGTTTCTTCAAACAGCTTGGAGATCATAGAATCATAGAATCCTAGAATGGTAAGGTTGGAAGGGACCTCAAAGATCATCTAGTTCCAACCCCCTGCCATAGGCAGGGACACCTCCCACTAGTACAGGTCACTCAAGTACAGGTCATTCATCTAATCTGGCCTTGAACACCTCCAGGGAGGGAGCAGCCACAACCTCCCTGGGCAACCTGTGCCAGTGTCTCACCACCCTCACTGCAAAAAATCTCCCCTCTGCCTCTTCAAACCCATTGCCCCTTGTCCTGTCATTACAAGACCTTGTCCATAGTCCCTGCCCAGCCTTCCTGTAGCCCCCTTCAGATCCTGGAAGGCTACTTTAAGGTCTCCTGGAAGCCTTCTCTTCTCCAGGTTGCAGAGCCCCAACTATCTCAGCCTGTCCTTATAGCAGAGCTGCTGCAGCCCTCTGAGCATCTTGGTGGCCTCCTCTGGACTGTCTGCAACAGTTCCATGTCCTTCCTGTGCTGGGGACTCCAGAACTGCACACATCCAGTCCAAGTCCCCTGCTATAGCAGGGGCACCCACAGTAACTTACACAGGATCACAACGCCCAGCTGGGGTTGGAAGCTCTTCGGAGAAGGAGACTTCACAATCTCTTGGGCAACCTGCTCCAGGTCTCCAGCACACACACCAAAGAGGCCTCTCCTCATCTGCAGATGGAACCTCCTGGGTTCTAATTTGTGCCTGTTCCCCCTTGTCCTCTCAGTGGCCACCACTTAGAAGGTTATGGCCCTATCCTCTTGCCACCCTTTAGCTCTTGGCAAGCATTTCTCAGATCCCCTCTGGGGCTGCTCTTCTCCAAGCTGAGCCACCCCAGGGTTCTCAGCCTTTCCTGTTCACAGAGGTGCTCCAGGCCCCTCAGTATCTTTATAGAATCATAGAGTGGTTTAGGTTGGAAGGGACCTCAGAGATCATCCAGTTCCAACCCCCAGCCATAGGCAGAACACTTCCCACTAGAAGAGGTTGCTGTGACCACCCAGGACTCCTTCACTGGATGTCACTGGTGGCACATCATCAGCATTGGGGTGGGATGGGCTCCATAGATTTGCTTTCAGGACCCCCAGCACTGCTCAGAACACTGCTACCTTAGTTAACTGAATGTAAAGAGAGGCAGAAGCATTTGAGAATTTCATTTCAGCTAAAAGACACGGGGAAAGAAAGATTCTGAATTTCATGAGCTTAAAATATGTTCATGTTTGGCTGGAATGTGCTCACAAGATTTGTTTCTCTGACATGCCAACATTTCCTGCAGAAAGCAGATGTTCTTTGTGGAAATTTCTGATTAATCAAAAATACACTTTCCCTTTTCTAAATTAGTTCCAGTCGAACAATTTTGACAACTGAACCATAGCTAAATCCTTTATGCTGAAAAGAAAATCTGCCTTTATGGTTTTTTGTTGTAGGTTTTTTTTGTTGTTTTTTGTTTTGTTTTTTGGTCTAAATGTGCTTCCACTGTGCCACACACAAGCTAACTTTTATAGCCCTGATAAGTGGAAATACGTGGGAAAGGAGGGTGTCTTTGAAAATTCTTCCATTAGAGACATTTGTTAGAGCTAGCAAGGCTAATGGCTTTATTTTCTGCCTAAATCAGAGAGATTAATCTACAGCTTTAAAATCAGAACAAAAAGAACTCTGCTAAAATTTTTAAGTCCTGGGTAAAACAATCCTCTACAAGGGCAGGGGGCTAATTGTTCCTCTTTGTGACTCCCTTTTTTTTTTATTTTATTTTCTGTCCCTCCACTTTTCTGCAATTCATAAAAGAGAGCAAGCTCAGTGAAAACCTCACTGTTGCCTCAGTCCTGATGGTGTGGGAATCTTCATGAGGTTTCAGTCTGTGTCCAAGGGCTGGATAGCCCCAGGGCTCACAGCTTTTCCTTCTCACAGAGATGCTGCAGGACCCTCAGCATCTTTGTAGCCTCCACTAAACTCTCTCCAGTAGCTCCCTGTCTATCTTGAACTAGAGAGACAGGGACTGGACTCTGTACTCTAGAAGTAGCCTCACTAGGGCAAAACAGAAGGGGAAGAAGCTCCTTAGGCCTGTTGGCCACACTCTTCTTAATGTTATATTGATTTATCCTAGAGTTTCTCCCAACTACATGTAGTAGATATAAGTCATATTTGTGTGTGGCCCATGAAGCTGTAACAGTAAAGCAAAATATCTGGAGATGAGAACCTGATGCCTGGAGCCCCCAACACAAGCAGGACATGGAAGTGTTTGAGCCAGTCCAGAGGATGCCATGAAGATGCTCAGAGGGCTGCAGCAGCTCTCCTATGAGGACAGGCTACAAGAGTTGGGGCTTTGCAGCCTGGAGAAGAGAAGGTTTCCAGGAGACCTTGGAGTAGCCTTCCAGGATCTGAAGGGGGCTCCAGGAGGGCTGGGGAGGGACTATTGACAAGGGCTTGTAATGACAGGATGAGGAGGAATGGGTTTGAAGGGGCAGAAGGGAAAATCATGTTAGGAGGAAGTTGTTTGCAGTGAGGGTGGTGAGACACTGGCATAGGTTGCCCAGGGAGGTTGTGGGGCACAGAATCACCCAATGTGATTGAAGATGAGTGTGATTCTGTGCTCCACAACCTCCCTGGAGGTGTTCAAGGCCAGGTTGATGAGGCCTTGAGCAACTTGTTGTATCAAGAGGTGTCTCTGCCTATGGTGGGAGGGTTGGAACTAGATGAGCCTTGAGGTCCCTTCCAANGATTGAAAATCATGTTAGGAGGAAGTTGTTTGCAGTGAGGGTGGTGAGACACTGGCATAGGTTGCCCAGGGAGGTTGTGGGGCACAGAATCACCCAATGTGATTGAAGATGAGTGTGATTCTGTGCTCCACAACCTCCCTGGAGGTGTTCAAGGCCAGGTTGATGAGGCCTTGAGCAACTTGTTGTATCAAGAGGTGTCTCTGCCTATGGTGGGAGGGTTGGAACTAGATGAGCCTTGAGGTCCCTTCCAACCTAAACCATTCTATGATTCTATGACTTCCACATGCTTTAGAGCTTTGTGTTTGTACCTGCCCTGGTTTGGCCCCACAGACTGAGTGCTCTTTTGTGGCTGGAGGTGCCTGTCATGAGCTGTGCTCCTGGTGTGCATCATTCCACCTGACGCTGTCCAGAGAGGTCCTTCTTGAGTGCACAGTGATGTCAGTGTGACCTGGGTGACAAGCAGCAATGACAGAACATCTTTGGACACTCATTCCTGCCCCTAGCCGACATGGTAACGCAGACACACACAAACCCCTGCACAGTCTCCACTTGCCTCCAGCTGCAGCCTTGGCAAGCTGAGTATTTAATCATTAGTGTCATGTTGTATTGGAGTGATCACTGTGCTATCAGTAGCTGTAATGCTCTAAGGATATAAGCAGAGCAAGTTCAGCAAAGACAGTATTTTTTATTAGATCTGCTGATAGAGCTGAAAGAAAAGCAGACCAGATCTTGATTCCCCATGGGAGACTATTTTTGGATGTGAAATGGAGGTCTTCTGTTTCCCATCAGGATATTCAATATTCTTCCATAAGTATAGAGGTCCAGGATCGGGGTGGGTTGGTAAAAAGAGCTAAAAATTAAATAAAAAGCAAACCAGATGAGTGTGGAGGTGTGGGACAGCTCCTGCACAGAACCAGAATCACCTTCTCTTTCCCAATGATGTGATGCTCATGTGCTGGTACCTCCTACATGTGCCATGCAGGGGACCACCAGGTGCAGAGTGAGCCACATCCTCGGTTTGAATCATTTGTCAAGGTGCCCACAGACTGAAAATAAATCATCTGAATACCTCGAGTGAAGGGCTGTGGGTTTGTGTCACTAACTCCTGATCTTACAGGTACAAAGGTGAGTTATCAAACCTGCTGATGTTCTAATTAAAACGACTATGCTAAATAACTTTCCCCTGGCAAAAAAGAGAGCTGCACAGAGCCAAGAGCTGTTTGCTGCAAGCTGTGAGAAATCACAGAGATCTTGCTCCTTTCTTGGGGGAGCAGCTGTGATGAGCTGCAGTACTAGGAGCAGAAAAGCATTGCAAAGGCTCTTGAGAAGCAGCTTTCCTATAAGGACAGGCTACAAGAGTTGGGGCTCTGCAGCCTGGAGAAGAGAAGGCTTCCAGGAGACCTTAGAGTAGCCTTCTAGGATCTGAAGGGGGCTACAGGAAGGCTGAGGAGGGACTATGGACAAGGGCTTGTAATGACAGGACAAGGGGCAATGGGTTTGAACTGGCAGAGGGGAGATTTAGGCTGGATGTTAGGAGGAAGTTGTTTGCAGTGAGGGTGGTGAGACACTGGCACAGGTTGCCCAGGGAGGTTGTGGCTGCTCCCTCCCTGGAGGTGTTCAAGGCCAGGTTGGAGGAGGCCTTGAGTGAGCTGTGCTAGTGGGAGGTGTCCCTGCCTATGGCAGGGGGTTGGAACTGGCTGATCCTTGAGGTCCCTTCCAACCTTACCATTCTATGATTCTATGATTCTATAAAGCATTCCTACAGGACCTTCCTAGTTTGGCTGAAGATTCTGCAGCAACCAATTTTCCCGTCAAAGTTTTTCTTCCCTCTTAATTGTTTGACAACTGTCCAAAAACAAAATGGAATTTTCTTCTTTAGTTTGTCTTTTTCTGTTGCTGGGATAATAATCCACTTGTAGCTCACTGTTCTTCAATAAATATTTCATAGAATCATAGGATCATAAAATAATTCAGGTTGGAAAAGACCTTTAAGATTGTGGAGTCCAACTGTTGACCTAACCAGCCACTGAACCATGCCCCTTTAAGCATTCATTATGCAGCATTCAATGTGGAAAGGAGTTGATGTGACACCTAGGTCAAACAGAGGCCTTCAAGAAGTCACAGACCACTCTCTTCTTGATGCCAATCATAAGGAAAAGCCTCTTTATTGTCTGGGTGCTGCAGCCCTGATGCAGGCTGCCCAGAGAGGCTGTGAAGTTTCCTTCTCTGGAGAGATTCTAATTCCACCTGCACATTGTGATCCTGGGCAAGCAGTTGTGGGTGCCTCTGCTTTAGCAGGGGTTTAGACTGGATGATCTTCAGAGGTCCCTTCCAACCCTCATCATGCTGGGATCCTGTGAAAAAACATTCCCAGTTCTGAACTGTGACTATAATGGTCTAGCACACGCTGTTGGACTGGTACAGCTAAGAATACTTTGTGCTTAATATGAACCCAAAGACAGCTATTTTGGAGCAAAGAAAGGGCCTCATCTTCTATAGATAGATCTGCATGAGGGCATCCTGTAAAAGAAAAGGGGAAAAAAGGAAAAAAAAAAAATCCCTGGTGCTCAGGAAACATGTTCTGATGACACAGAACTGGAGGGCCAATACACCTCGCTGTGGGATCACCTTCCTTCGAGCTGCCTGGGAGCTTCTGGGCTGTTCATTGGTGCCTTGGCTTATTTTGAGAAGGGAACAAAGATTGTTCAAAAGGGGAAAAAAAAAAAAAAAAAGTGGATTTCCTTCAGAGCCAATGTTACTTTTCCTGGCTTCTTTCAAAGCACCAGAGGTAATGTTACTGGCAGCATGGCTGTGAAAAGAACAGCAGGGATCAGATAAAAGGAGGACGCTTGCTTTGAATTGTCTCTTCACCCCCTCTTATTTCACAACGACGTTGCCCAGCAGAGTGGATTTTTTCTTTCTGTGACTTTTTCATTTTTTTTCCCCTCTGCTAGTGGATAACAGAAAATAGTATAGCACAAATACAGTAATCTTCCCATTTTCCTATTGAGCAAGAGAGGAAAAAAAAAATGGAAGGCAGGCAAAATCTGCAGAATTAGGGAGTTTGCTGCTAAGGCTCAGGTGGAGGTTTGTGTGCTGTTTACTGCCTCTCTGGTTTACGTGATTCTGTGGGGAAGGAGCAGTGGAATAACTGGGAGATACTGCTGTGTAGGGAAGTAGGAAGCTGACTGAGTATTAAATAAGAGGAAAATCAATGCAGTCCAAAGGTTGCCTCCAAGGAAACAAAGCAACACTTATAAATGCGTCTGTCTTGCTTCTTTTTTTTTGCCTAAACCACCTAGTAGAACACAGTGGAGTTAACCTATGGAGGCTCCTGTCTCCAAAACCCCTCACTGCTCATCATCACCTTGGCCAGAGGTCATTGTCTCTTTGTGTCCTGGCCAGAAAACTTGTATGAGTTCTCCAAAATCTATTTTGATCAATCTGAGCTGCCTTGGTTGAAACAGGAGGTAGGAAATGTGGGGCCCAGCTCCGGGCCCAGCAGAGAGGGAGAAGGAGTGGTGAGGCAAGGAAGGGACCAAGTGGCAGCTGAAGGGTGAAGGGTTTTGGAAGACAACCTACAGCCCCATGCATGAAGAATGTCTTCAGCCATTGCACTCATCATAAGCTTACAGACAGGATGAACAAGCTCCAATTTATCACTCAATGCCACTCAATGACTGTATTGATTATCCCTTCTCCCTTCTTTTCTCTGGGTTGGATGTAACTGGATTTATTTCTGTCTTCATGTGGGACTCTGGAACAGGTTGCCCAAGGAGGTTGCAAATTCCTCCTGCCTGCGGCTGTTCAAAGCCAGGTTGGATGAGGCCTTGAGCAGCTGAATGTAGTTGAGAGGTGTCCCTGCTCATGGCAAGGAGGTTGGAATAGATGGTCTCTGAGGTCCCTTCCAACTTAAGCCATTTTATGATTCTGTATCTCTATGATTCCTCATGTTTCCATGGAAGTTCCTATGCCTCAACTTGCACCCATTGCCCCTTGTCCTGTCACTGAGCAGCACCAAGAAGATCCTAACTTCATCCTCTTGGCACTCTACATATTTTTATAAAGATGACTGAGGGCAGTCCTCAGGCTCCTCCCCTCCAAGTTAAAGATCCTCAGGTCCCTCAGCCTGTCCTCACAGGGAGATGTTCCAAAACCTTCAGCAGCTTATGGCTCTGTGCTGGACTCTTTCAAGCAGTTCCCTGAGGTCCTTCTTGAACTGAGGGACCCAGAACTGGATACAATATTCCAGATGTGGCCTCACCAGGGCAGAGTAGAAAGGAGGAGAACCTCTCTCAACTGTGAACCACAGTCCTTCTAATCCACCCGAGAATGGCATTGCCCTTGGCCACAAGAGCACATTGCTGGCTCATGGCCAAGCTTCTATCCACTAGGACCCCCAGGTCCTTTTCCCCTTCACTGCTCTTCCAACAGGCCAGTCCCCAACCTATGCTGATCCATGGGGTTGCTCTTGCCCAGGTGCCAGACTTACTTCTTGGCCTTTTGGCTAAGCTCAAGTGTAGCTACACAGACCATGACAGCAGCCTTCATTCCACAAGTCAAATCAAGCCTCTCATCCAGTGCAGCTCCCAAGTCACCCAAATTTCCACCTGCATTTTTAATACAGATGACATATCACCTAATTACATAATTACACCAGGCTTTGGAAAGGCTCAGTGATTTGGGGGAGATAAAAACTTCTCTGGTAAGCTCCATCTGATCATCAGCTCTACAATTCTGGAGGGGATTGCCAGGTTCTATATATGGTTTTGTCACTATTTTAATTTGGTATTTCCCTGAAATCATTAGAGTTTAATAGGCTATAAAGTAGGAAATATGGGTTTTTAAAGTAGTTTTATTTTTATTATTTTTATTACTTTGTTTTAAATGCAACCATCTAAAATAGACTGCCAAAATAAGAATTAGTTAGATTTCATATGAAAGGCCAAATTAATCTTTTTTTTTTTTTTCTTTTTTCTCTGCATAAATACTTCCAGGATAGTAAAAGCATTAGGGCAGAATAAAGAAAATACACTAAATGGAGCAAAGTCCAATGGAAGTAGAACTTAATGGATAATGCTGCATTCCAATTTGGCATTGAATCACAGAATCATAGAATGCTAAGGTTGGAAGGGACCTCAAGGATCAGCCAGTTCCAACCCCCTGCCATAGGCAGGGACACCTCCCACTAGAACAGGTCACTCAAGGCCTCCTCCAACCTGGCCTTGAACACCTCCAGGGAGGAGGCAGCCAAAACCTCCCTGGGNACTGCAACACTTCCATGTCCTTACTGTGCTGGGGGCTCCAGAACTGTACACAGGACTCCAGAATCTCTTCAGCTGAGGATAGAAGCAACCTGCAATGAGGTAGTTTTGACCCTTCATCAGGTTTGTTACCCTTCTCTGGATAAGCAGATGTTAAATATCTGTGTGGAAGGCAGTTGTCAGCTTTAACTGATACGTTAATTAGCACTGAAATTAGTGGTTTGGTTTGGGATGGGAGGAGGATTCTGATTAATGGATTAATAATATTGAGTTACGCACTTCATTAGACACTTGCCTCCACAAAACCCTTAAATCGTGCTTGATCCTAAATGATGAAGGTCTCTCATCCTTTTGAGAGAAGTCAAGGGCAACCTGGCTGCCAGCCTGAGGGGCACTGTGCAGAGTCCTCAGCCCCTGCTGTTGCCTCTGGTGGAGAATGAACCATTTGTGGTACAGGACCTCATGCAGAATTGCAGGAGTTTGATTCCTCACTGCTGTTATGCATAGAATCATAGAATCATAGAATGGTAAGGTTGGAAGGGACCTCAAGGATCATCTAGTTCCAACCCCCTGCCATAGGCAGGGACACCTCCCACTAGTACAGGTTACTCAAGGCCTCATCCAATCTGGCCTTGAACACATCCAGGGAGGGAGCATCCACAACCTCCCTGGGCAACCTGTTCCAGTGCCTCACCACCCTTACTGTAAAGAACTTCCTCCTAACATCCAGTCTAAATCTCCCCTCTGCCAGTTTAAGCCCATTGCCCCTTGTCCTGTCATTGCAGGACCTTGTAAATAATCCCTCCCCAGCCTTCCTGTAGGCCCCCTTCAGATACTGGAAGGCTACTATCAGGTCCCCTCGAAGCCTTCTCTTCTCCAGGCTGCAGAGCCCCAACTCCCTCAGCCTGTCCTCATAGGAGAGCTGCTCCAGCCCTCTGATCATCTTTGTGGCCCTCCTCTGGACCTGCTCCAACACTTCCATGTCCTTCCTGTGCTGAGGGCTCCAGAACTGCACACAGTACTCCAGGTGGGGTCTGACGAGAGCAGAGTAAAGGGGCAGAATCACTTCCCTTGCTCTGCTGGCCACGCTTCTCTTGATGCAGCCTAGGACTCGGTTGGCTGTCTGGGCTGCATGTGCACACTACTTAATCATAGAACACAGAATCATAGAATCCTTTCAGTTGGAGAAGACCTCTAAGACCACTGAATCCATCAACTCAACATCTCTAAGATTTCTGAGTCCAACTATCAACTCAACACCTCAAAGATCACTGAGTCCAACTATCAACACCTCTAATACTCAGTCCAACTATCCACACCTCTAAGATTACTGAGTCCAACTATCAACTCAACACATCTAAGATCACTGAGTCCAACTATCAACACCTCTAATACTCAGTCCAACTATCAACACCTCTAAGAATACTGAGTCCAACTATCAACACAACATCTCTAAGATCACTGAATCCAACTATCACCTCAACACCACCATGCTGATTAAATCATGTCCCAAAGTGTAATTTCTACATGTTTCTTGAACATCTTCATGAAGTATGACTGCACCAACTCCCTAAGAAGCCTCTTCCAGTGCTTGACCACTTGTTCAAGAAAGGATTTTTTCCTAATAGGGAAATCTCCCCTGATGTAACTTGAGGCCATTTCCTCTCACTTGGGAGAAGCAGAGGTCTAGCAAAGTTCCTATGGGATGTTTAACTGAAAAAAAAAAAAAACCCAAAAACCAAAAGGAGGAGGGGGGGAAAGTTGATGTGCTCCTGGGAAATATGTTTTCATATATATCAGTCACTCAGCTACTCCTACCCTCAGGCATATTCCATCACCTCATCCTGGAATATGCCCTCAGGAGAGTCAAAGGTCTGGCTTCTCAGCAGATATTAAAATACTGCCATTTTCATGACAAATCAGGGGAAACTTGCTCATTGAAGCAGACACAAGCTTGTTAGTCTAGGGGAGCTTAATTTGCTGATGAGTGTTCTGCAGAGCCTTCACTGAGCTGCACCTGCGATTTGCTGAGCTCAGTGTGACAGATCATGGAGTAAGTGGCTGGATTGTGAGGTACCCTGAGCAGAAGAACTGTTAACACAGCTTGGACACACTTAACCTTGCCTTTGAGCCTTGCCATCGCTAGGATCACAGGATATTAGGGGATGGAAAGGACCTTCAGAGATCATTGAGTCCAACTCCCCTGCCAGAGCAGGATCATATAATCTAGTGCAGGTCACACAGAAACACATTCAGATGGGGCTTGAAAGTCTCCAGAGAAGGAGACTCCACAACCTCTCTGGGCAGCCTCCTCAAGTGCTCTGTGACCCTTACAGTAAAGAAGTTCTTGCTCACATTGGGGTGGAACTTGCTGTGCTGCAGTATCCATCCCTTGCCCCTTGTCCTATCCCAGGGTGCAAGTGAGCAGAGCTTGTTCCTGTCCCTTCCTTCCTCACCCTCAGCCCTCAGATATTTATAGACATTGCTCATATCCCCTCAGTCTTCTCCTCTCCAGACTAAGCAGCCCCAGGGCTCTCAGCCTTTCCTCATAATGCAGCACTCCAGTCCCTTCAACATCCTTGTAGCCCTCCATTGGGCTCTCTAGCAGATCCCTGTCCCTATTGAACTGGGGAGCGCAGAACTGGATGCAATATTCCAGGTGAGCCCTCACTAGGGCAGAGTAGAGGTCGAGGAGAACCTCCCTCGATCTGCTGATCTTTCAGTGCTAGTCAGCAGGTTTTAATGAAACAGAAGTGAGAGGCTGAGAGGAGTTAGATAAAACTTTGTAACCCAGACGCATTTCTGTGCGTATCTGCCCAACGCACAACAGCGAGCAGGCAGCAGCCACAATTATTTCCCCAGCTGCTGAGATTAAAATGTTTCTGGGCTGATTACACAGGCAGGTCTGTGAAGGTGTCTGTTAAATCGAGTTGCCTTTTGTACAGCTGCAGCACCTTCCTGCCTTCTCAGGAAAGCTGAATTTTACTGACAAGTGCATGTCACGCTTCCATATCTCACATTGATTTGCCATTAATCTGCATTTCCTCCAGCAACTTTGAAGGGAAGTTAGGCAGAGCTACATGGTGTCCTGATTAACACCTGAGTGCAGAAGCATTTCTGGCATGCTTGATTATTAATAGAACAAGTGTAGTTAATTGCATTGGTTGAATCGTCCCTGTCACTGATTAATGGCTAAGTGCACTCTTTGGATTTCCAAGATCTTAGGCTAAAAGAGAAAAAGCACAGACAGTTCCATCCCATCTAAAAGGATTTTTTCTTTCCTTTTTTTTTTCCCCTCTTTTTTATGATGTAGACAACTGTTTGTAGAGAGAACATTTGATATCTTTTTATAGAGTGTAAACATATACCATCTAAAATTAAACAATTTTAGTCTTGCCTTTTGTTGAAGTCATAGCAATGCCTGACTGCTGCAGCTCTCAGTGAGATACAAAGTGCTCCCTGAAAGATTTAATGCACTGCTTCTCCTATGACTGAATTTAATCAAACTGCATTTAAAATGTTGTGCCAGTCATGAAAATAACTGGAAAATCAGAGCATCATAGATTTGTAGAACGGTTTGGGTTGGAAGGAACCTTAAAGATCAGCCAGTTCCAACCCCCCTAACATGGGCAGGGAGACCTCCCACTAGATCAGGTTGCCTAAGGTCTCATTCAACCTGGTCTTGAACACCTCCATGAAGAGGGCATCCACAACCTCCATGGGCAACCTGTGCCAGTGTCTCCCCACCCTCACTGTAAAGAATTTCTTCCTAATCTCCATTCTCAATCTCCTCTCTTCCAGGCCAAAGCCATTCCCTCTCATCCTATCAGTACAAGTCCTTGTAAAAAGTCCCTCCCCATCTTTCTTGTAGGGCCCCTTCAGGCATTGGAAGGCTGCTCTAAGATCTCCCTGGAGCCTTCTCCAGGCTGAAAAGCCCCAGCTCTCCCACCCTGTCCCCATGGGGGAGATGCTCCAGCTCTCTTCTGATCATCTTCATGACCTCCTCTGGACCTGCTAAAACAGTTCCATGTCCTTCTTGTGCTCAGGACTCCAGAACTGCACTCAGTGCCTCAGCTGAAGTCTCACAAGAGTACAGCAGAGGGAGCGAATCACAGAAATCGCAGAATTAAGCAGGCTGGAAAAGACCTCTATGATCATCGAGTCCAACCTATCACTGAACACCTTCTAATTAACTAACCCATGGCACTAAGTGCCTCATCCAACCTCCTTTAAACATCTCCAGGGATGGGCACTCCACCACCTCCCCGGGCAGCCCATTCTAATGCCAACCACGCTCTCTGTCAAGAACTTCCTCCTAACATCCAACCTGAACCTGCCCTGGTGCAGTTTGAGGCTGTGTCCTCTTGTTCTGTCCCTGGGTGCCTGGCAGCAGAGCCCAACCCCACCTGGATACAACCCTTCACTAAGCCTCCTCTTCTCCAGGCTGAACAATGCCAGCTCTCAAATCACCTGCCTCATCCTGCTGATCACACTTCTTTTGATGCAGCCTAGCACACAGCTGCCTTCTGAGCTGCCTGCAACCATTGCCAGCTCATGTTGAGTTTTTCATCAACTGACACCCCCAAGTCCTTCTCCACGAGACTGTTCTCAAGTAGGACTGCAGTAACAAAAGTATTCTATATGATGCATTTATGCTACAGCAGCCTCCTTACACAGCCTTCCCAATTCACTAGTTCAGTTTATGTTAATACCATCATCTCTCATTGAATTTTAAATCCTGGGGGGAACAAAAAAGAGGTGGGCAAGTTCCACACAGTCCTGCTGTTATTTCAAATCGTCTTCATTCACATTTCCAACAACAACCCTCACCAGTCAATGGTCTTTATACAGCCCTGCCAGAGCTAAGTACTTGTGTTTTCAGAGGTGCAAGGAAATCAAAACAGCAACAGCAAAAACCTGAGTAAAGAGCATTATCAGGGCACCAGGTCTATGGAAAGAAAAAAAACCTCTGGATACACAATAGGAACCAGGCTGAAAGAAGGAGAATTCAGGCCAAAAGTACCACAGTTGCATCACAGCAACGGAAACAACCAATAGAGAAAGATTCATTGTCACATCATACAAGATCCACAGAACAGCAGAGTCAGAGTGTCCTGACAATGCAGCACAATGCAGTGATATCCTTGCTGAACTCCATGGGAATATTTCACCAGATGGACAATGAAGCACTCTCAGACAGCAGCAAGACCTGCATTTTCAGTGAGGGCTTATCAGTCTGCTGAGGATCCATTGCTTGGAATGCTTCAGCTTTCCCTCACAGCATCCATTTCAAAGCACAGCCTTGCTCAGCACTGATCTGTGTCACTGCTTGGTCATGGCTAGTGGAAGTTTCCTCCATTGGGTGGCCACTGTCTGTGGTCCTCATGTATCCAGACCTCTTCCAAAGCTCTTAGAGGTAAGTTCCACCAGGAATACCTCATTTTCTGCCGTTGAGGAGCTGATTGGATCCTCATAGCTGCAATTCTTTTGGGAACCCAGCATGACTTTCAGCACAGATCTTAGCAAGAAGTTAGTACTCTGCCCTGGTGAGGCTGCATCTGGAGTCCTGTGTCCAGTTCTGGGCCCCTAGTTCAAGAGGGACATAGAACTGCTGGATAGAGTCCAGCACAGAGCCACAAAGATGCTGAAGGAAATGGAACAGCTCTGCTAGGAGGAGAGCCTGAGGGAGCTGGAGCTGTACTGCTGGGAGAGGAGGAGCCTGAGAGGTGACCTCAGCAATGGGTATTAATATGTAAAGGTGAGTGGCAGGAGGCTGGAGCCAGGCTCTGCTGGGTGATGCCCAGTGCCAGGGCAAGGGGCACTGGGTGGAAGCTGAGGCATAGGAAGTTCCATGGAAACATGAGGAGGATTTTTTCCCCTGCCAGGGTGACAAAGCACTGGAACAGGCTGCCCAGGGAGGCTGTGGAGTCTCCCTCTCTGGAGATATTCAAACCCTGCCTGGATGTGTTCCTGTGTGATCTGGTCTAGGTGATCCTGCTCTGGCAGGGGGATTGGACTGGATGAGCTTTGGAGGTCCCTCCTAGCCCCTGACATTCTGTGATTCTGTGATATAGTAAACTTGGCACCCTGACTGGGACATGGGCTAGCTGCAGTTTTATCCTGCTTTATACTTGCAGCAAATCACTGAATGAGAGCATCCGCAAATCACAGAAGGGTGAGGGTAGGAAGGGACCTCTGGGGATGATCCAGTCCAACCCCCTTGCTACAGCAGGAGCACCCAGAGCAGCTTGCCCAGGATCACAATGTCCAGGTGGATTTGGAATCTCTCCAGATAAGGAGACTCCACAACCCCTCAGGCCAGCCTGCTCCAGGACTATAGCACCCTCAGAGGAAAGAAGCTTTTCCTCATGGTCAGATGGAATCCTCTGGTTTCCAGTTTGTGCCTGTTGTCCCTTGTTCTTTTACTGGGCACCACTGAGAAGAGTCTAGCCCCATCCTCTTCCTCCCCACCCCCTACCCTATGGAATCCTCTGGTTTCCAGTTTGTGCCTGTTGTCCCTTGTTCTTTTACTGGGCACCACTGAGAAGAGTCTAGCCCCATCCTCTTCCTCCCCACCCCCTACCCTATGGAATCCTCTGGTTTCCAGTTTGTGCCTGTTGTCCCTTGTCCTGTTATCTGGCACCACTGAGAAGAGTCTAGTCCCATTCCTCTTCCTCCCCACCCCCTACCCTATGGAATCTTCTGGTTTCCAGTTTGTGCCTGTTGTCCCTTGTCCTGTTATCTGGCACCACTGAGAAGAGTCTAGTCCCATTCCTCTTCCTCCCCACCCCCTACCCTAAAGTTCTTGATCATATCCCCTCTGGGGCTGCTCTCCTCCAGGCTAAACAATCCCAGGTTTCTCAGCTTTTCCTTCTCACAGAGATGCTCTCGGCCCCTCAGCATCTCCAGTAGTTCCATGTCTCTTTTGTATGTTATGTGGCCTGGTGAGTAGTGAGAATCAATCTGCTTTCCTGGTCAGCTCCTGGTTGGCTCTATGCACATGGTACCTAGAGGCTGCTGAAGCTCCAACCCCACAGCAGATATCAGGACCTTTAAGTGCTCGCAGACACGAACGCACAGGCGTGTGAGCGTGCAGCAATCTTTATTCTTCAAACTGAAATCTAAGCCCTCCCTTTTCTCCCCAGAGGGATGCCCTTTGTGCATTTCTGTGGTGTTTTGCTGCTTTGGGTGCCTCAGCAACTGCAATATCACAATTATGGGAGCCATGTGACAGCAAAGAAACTCAAAACAAATGTCAAAAGCTCAGCGGAGAATGACTCAGAGCAGGAGAGTTGGAGGAAGTGGGTGGAGAATTACCAAGTTTCCACACATTTATCAGGCTTAGTCATAATTTAGCTGCTGAAAAGCTAAGCTATGGCAAAAACTGGAGAAAAAAAAAAAATAATGCAGACATGCAAAATGCCACTGCAGGTGCTTCAGCAAAATCAGACCTGGTGGCACTGCTGAAGGGCCAGGTGCAGACGGCAGCAGAATGAGGGTTTCTGAATGCCTCTGTTAGATGAAGAAGATTAATCTCATCAGGGATCTATCCTGGGATAAATGAAGGGGAGAATGAGTCCTTATCGTGGCCTTTCAGTAATTAAAGGGGACCTATGTCTCAAGCTGTGCCAGGAGAGGTCTAGGCTGGATGTCAGGGGGAAGTTCTTGGCAGAGAGAGTGATTGGCATTGGAATGGGCTGCCCAGGGAGGTGGTGGAGTCACCACGCCTGGAGGTGTTGAAGCCAAGCCTGGATGGAGCACTTAGTGCCATGGTCTGGTTGATTGGCTGGGGCTGGGTGCTAGGTTGGGCTGGGTGAGCTTGGAGCTCTCTTCCAGCCTGGGTGATTCTAGAAGAAAGATGGGGACAGTCTTTTATCATAGAATCATAGAATCAGGGCCTGTTGTGACAGGACAAGGACTGATGGGTTTAAACTAGAAGAGGGAGATTTAGACTAAAGAGAAGGAAAATAAAATTGACAATGAGGGTGGTGAAACCCTGTCCCAGCTTGCCCAGAGAGGTGGGAGAGGCCCCATCCCTGGAACCATTCCTGATCAGGTTGTCTAGAGGTCTAAGCAACCTCTTCTAGTTGGGGATGTCCCTGTTGAGTGCAGGGGGGTTGGACTAGATAAGCTCTGAAGGTCCCTTCCAACCCAAACTATTCCCTGATCACTGCTGTGTCCAGCTCATGCCAGGCAATGACCTTTATTGGTTCCATCCAACCCACAACATTCTCTAATTCTATGAAAGCTTCACCCACTTCAGACTTCAGCTGAGGGCAGGAAGTGACTGATGGCTTGGGTTGGTGTGATACAAAGGGTTGCTTCATTTTGATTTCAGCAGCAGAGAACTGATGAATGGTAGAATCTACAAACATCTCAGTGGAAAATTCAATTCTTATAGAAACTACATTTCACATTGAGGCAAATTTCTGTTCAGTAAAAAAACCAAAAACAACCAAAAACCAAACCCAAACAACCCTTTCATGATGGATTTCTATGGGTAGATTCGCAGTGCATTTTTTTTTTATAGCCTTTGCTATTTTTTTTCACTGGAACAGAAATCTTCCAGTTTCTAATGGTTTCAAATATTGGTTGTGACTAGTGATAGAACAAGAGGAAATGGCCTCAAGCTGCACCAGAGGAGGTTTAGGCTGGACATTAGCAAAAAAATTTCCACTGAAAGTGTTGTCAAGTATTGGAACAGGCTGCCCAGGCAGGTGGTTGAGTCATCTTCCCTGGATGCATTTACAAACCATGTAAATGTGGTGACTGGGGATAGGGCTTAGTGATGGACTTGGTAGAATCATAGAATCATAGAATGGTAAGGTTGGAAGGGACCTCAAGGATCAGCCAGTTCCAACCCCCTGCCATAGGCAGGGACACCTCCCACTAGTAGAGGTTACTCAAGGCCTCATCCAACCTGGCCTTGAACACATCCAGGGAGGGAGCATCCACAACCTCCCTGGGCAACCTGTTCCAGTGCCTCACCACCCTTACTGTAAAGAACTTCCTCCTAACATCCAGTCTAAATCTCCCCTCTGCCAGTTTAAGCCCATTGCCCCTTGTCCTGTCATTGCAGGACCTTGTAAATAATCCTTCCCCAGCCTTCCTGTAGGCCCCCTTCAGATACTGGAAGGCTACTATCAGGTCCCCTCAAAGCCTTCTCTTCTCCAGGCTGAAGAGCCCCAACTCCCTCAGCCTGTCCTCATAGGAGAGCTGCTCCAGCCCTCTGATCATCTTTGTGGCCCTCCTCTGGACCCGCTCCAACACTTCCATGTCCTTCCTGTGCTGAGGGTTCCAGAACTGCACACAGTACTCCAGGTGGGGTCTGACGAGAGCAGAGTAAAGGGGCAGAATCACCTCCCTTGCCCTGCTGGCCACGCTTCTCTTGATGCAGCCTAGGACTCGGTTGGCTGTCTGGGCTGCATGTGCACACTGCAGACTCATGTTGAGCTTTTCATCAACCCAGACTCCAAGGTCCTTTTCCTCAGGGCTGCTCTCCAGCCATTCACCACCCAGCCTGTATTTGTGCTTGGGATTGTGCCTACCCAGGTGCAGGACCTTACACTTGGCCTTATTGAATTTCATAACCCTAGAGCAGGGTTAATGGTTGGACACAATGACCCTGAAGGTTGGACACAATGATCCTAAAGGTCTTTTCCAACCTCTATGATACTATGAACTTGATATGGAGATTTCAGGCAGATTTCAGGCTGCATGTGCAGTGTGCACATGCAGCCCAGAGAGCCAACTGAGTCCTGGGCTGCATCAAGAGAAGTGTGGCCAGCAGGGCAAGGGAGGGGATTCTGCCCCTT
>VWZE01011528.1:77534-97506 GCA_013396675.1 Eubucco bourcierii
GATGATCCTTGAGGTCCCTTCCAACCTTACCATTCTATGATTCTATGATTCTATCTTTAATAGTGTGTCATAGAATCATAGAATGTTAGGGACTGGAAGGGACCTCCAAAGATCATCCGGTCCAGCCCCCCTGCCAGAGCAGCATCACCCAGAGCACAGTCACACAGATGGTTCTTGAATATCTCCTGATAGGGAGACTCCACAACATCCCTGGGCAGACTGTTCCAGTGCTCTGTCACCCTCACAGGGAAAAAATTCTTCCTCAGGTTCACATGGAACCTCTTATGCCTCAACTTCCATCCATTGCCCCTTGTCCTGTCACTGGGCATCATCAAGAAGAGGCTGGCTCTAGTCTCCTGGCACTCACCCTTTGCATATTTATAAACATGAATGAGGTCACCCCTTAGTCTCCTCCTCTCAAGCTAACAAGCCCCAGCTTCCTCAAGCTCTCTCCATAAGGAAGATGTTCAACTTCCTTAACCATTTTCGTGGCTCTGCACTGGACTCTTTCAAGCAGCATCCTGTTCTTCTCGAACTAGGGGGCTGAGAACTGGACACAATACTCCAAATGAGGCCTTCACCAGGGCAGTCAAAAATATGACTTTGTGCTATAATGATGTGTGTATGTTCACTGCGTTCTAGCAACACTGAAGATGTGACACAAAGATTTATCTATCCCAAATTCACAACAATTTCTATTGAGTTCACAGCCAATAAGAACTATTAGGTCCCTAGGAGAAAAAAAATAACCAACAAAACCAAAACAGAGCAACAAACTAAACAATTTTCAGGCTTTATAACTTACTCTGAATGAAACTAACCAGCCCAGGTCAAGGAGACAGAACACAGAGTTCTGCTGTGCAGACAAGGATTAAAATGAAAGCAGCAGCAGCTGTGTTAATCACAGATAGACCACTGGAAGTTTGAAATCTGTCTACAATACAAGGTCAGCACAGGATATGATTCAATTACATAGTCATCTGCCATATAGCCACAGAGAGGACTAACAATAACATATAAGAAAATAAGTGAGGGTTCTCATTAGCTGCCTAAATGAGTGGCTTTTGGTTCTCCACAGTGATTGATTTTATCTGTTATTTAAGGGAAGGCTCCCAATTACAAGGTCAGGAAGCACAGCAAAGTGTATGGCTTAATTTAGAGATTTTGGGGACAGAAGAGCTTATTACCATCATATAATCTGACCTTCCACTGAACAAGGGCAAAGACTTCCTCTTGAAAAAGCCCAGGGTTTTGCCAGTTTAGATCATCAGCCTTGTGCTTCATTCCGGTTCCAAGTGTTTGTGGTAGGGCAAGAGTTCAAAGGATGGAAGTTGGGAAGTAATGAAGAGAGGCCATGAGGTTTGTATCACAGGAGGAACACCATGAATAAAGGACAACTGAATATGGCATCCAGGTAAGGTCAAAAGCCTGCTTTCAACTGAAGAACACAAGCTTGTTGAGATAATCAATAGGAGTCCCAGAGCTCTTCTTAAAATCATAGAATGCACTGGGTTGGAAGGGACCTACAAAGGTCATCTAGTCCAGTCCCTCTGCAGTAAGCAGGGACATCCTCAACCAGATCAGGTTGCTCAGATCCCCATCAAGCCTGACCTTGAATGTTTCCAGGGATGGGCCTTCTACCACCTCTCTGAGCAACCTGTTCCACCACTCTCACTGTAAAGAACTTCTTCCTGCTGTCCAATCTACATCCACCCTGCTCTAGCTTAAGACTACTGTCTCTTGTCCTATTGCTACATACTTTTGTACACAGTCCCTCTGCAGCTTTCTTGTGGGTTCCCTTTAAGTACTGGGAGGCTTCTATGAGGTCTCCATGGAGCCTTCTCTTCTCCAGGCTGAAAAACTCAAATTTCTCAGTCTGTCTTCAGAGCAGAAGTGCTCCAGCCCTCTAATCTCCTTCTCTGGACCCTCTTCATCAGGTCCATGGTCTTCTTGTGCTGAAGGCCCCAGAGTTGGTCACAGTACTCCAGATGAGGTCTCACCAGGGTAGAGTAGAGGAGAGTGGTAGACTCATCTGTCTCAGTACACTGACCATGCCTTTTTCAATGTGATTTGCCTCCTGGACTGTAAGTGCATATATTCGTTCATATCCAGCTTTTGTTGACCAGTACCCACAAGTCCTTTTCTGCAGCACTGCTTTCTTATTACTTCCTCTCCAAGCCTGGACTAGCAGGACTCAGGTGAAGGATGTTGTATTTGGCTTTGTTGAACCTCATGAGGTTCACCTGCATCCACTTAGCCAGGCCAAACTTGCAATTAGAATTCTAAGTTCTTCCATCAAAAAATCAAGTGCTGCCCTTCATAACAGATCCACAGCTTCAAAGAAAGATCCAAATAGAAAGTCAGTAGGATAGAACAAAGATTTTTGAGTACAGGGGAACCGAAGGCAAAGCTTTTCTTCTTATATCCATTCCAAACAATATTTTATTAGAAATTACTTTAAGTCTCTCTCCCAGCAATGCAGAACACAATTTTACACCACTCTGACGTTTTCTGGGTTGTAATAAAATTCCCAAACAATGTAGACACTTCAGATCTGTCTCCTCCATTAGGAGTTCTTTAGAAGCATGGGATAATTTGGGGAAAGACCTTCAAGACCATTGAGTCCAACCATTAAAACTGCTTAGGAGGCTTTCATATTGCCACCTCCAAAAGTAAAGAGAAGAAAAACTTTAATCTTACCTTAATTAAAAGGAATCATCCTTTAGACAAGTCAGTCTTTGAGCTTCTCATTGTTGTACTGTTTATCTCCAGAGGACTTTCTGCTTTCTTCCTCACCACAGTTGAAGTCTATGTAAGATGAACTTTTGAACTTCTGTTTCATAAAAAAATAAAGAAGCTTCAGATATTCTCAGCCTCACTACAGGGATGACAAGACACTTGTCTCAGTGCAACATGACCTACTCAGAGTGAGACTTAGCAATGTTCCTGTCCTGAACAAAACACAGAAAATAAAAGAAAGCAGGACAGGTTCAGAGCTTGGTGTGGTTGAAGAAAGATGAAAACCCATTAAAACGAAAATATCTTTTGGAGTGTCTCTCAGCTCTCGCCAGTGAAAAAGAGTTTGGATTTGGATCCACAAAGATCATTCTGTCCACTTTCTTTCCTGCCTGTTCTGCAGACTCCTGAAAAAGCAACCTAAAACTCAACTCCCCAAAACCCAACAGCAGCACAAATGGGACCTTCAGTGAGCATGGAGATGCAGTTAGGGTTTTTAGAGAAATGGTTCACTGCACACATCACACAATCACTGAATCACTGCTCTTGGAAAAGTCCTTTAAGATCGTCAAGCCCAACCATTATCTATCTCTACCAGCGCCACTACTACACCGTATACTAACAACACTAGATTCTCCTTGAGGTGCTGATGATTGCAGGTTTGGTTGCAGTTGACACTTCTGCTGTTCATGTGTTCTGTGATCCTTGAGCATCATGTCTAGGCAGCTTATCAGTACACCCAGGGATGGCCACTCAATGTAAGAAATGCTTTATCGTAGGTATATGAACACAAGTATCTACTGCAATCGAACCTGCGATCATCGACACCAAGAGAGGAAACCAATGATGTTAGAAAGTGCTTGCAGCTGCAAGAAGCACACTGTCACATACACTTAGTGCAGCTGTTATCATCTATGTACAGATTTACCATGACATTGAAATCCACATACTGGTAGTTGTGATTATGGAAGGGTGAAAGGCATTTGTTACATGAAGGTGGGAAGAGAATGGATGCGGTCAAACAGAACTGAACTTCAGTCATAAGCAGGCAAGCCTTTACGTTTTTCATCTTGAAGAAAACTCTCAGCTATGTGGTAAATTGTAATAGCCACCACATCAATCAACTACAGGGAGACATAATTAGATACACTTAGGCAAATATATTGTGCTCACATTATTTTTTCTCTATTGGTGAGGCTGAAAAGGCATCTCAACGAGATGGTGCGAGGCCCCAATGGCTACTGAAGAGCACTTAAAGGTGTATTTAATACAACACAAAAATACAGATGGGAACACAAAACAGCTTTGCAGATTTTAGGTGCAAAGATTCATATTGAAATACTCTGGCTGAATGCTCTTCAAGGGTGGTTTTTATGTGAGATCAGATAAAAACTGTTCTCTGCAAATAAAGCTTTTGATACACACAGTACTGAAGCCTGTGGAAATAATGTTTGGCTTTCCAATCTTAAAAAAATAAAACCACCAAAAAACCATCCCATATTGTCCCTGCATAAAGAGAAAATCACAGAACCACTTATCTCAGGGCTGATTCTCTTTGAGATATACTACCTTTAATTTTTCTATACTCTCCCCTGACTGCCCACAAACTCCAGCACAGAGCTTTGTTCACAGTACTGTGCACCTCGCGGTTATCACACTCAGGAAGAGTATCAATGCACTCTTAGCAAAGGGGTGGATGATTTGCTGATATTAATCAAAGATGGCTGAGGGTAGAAAAACTATCTACCTGGTAAGGTAGCCTTACACTTTTTCTACCAGTTTGAAGAGAATGGCCTAAGCAACTCATCAATAGTTTCTTTTCAAATGACCTTTTAAAACTGAATTTTAGCTAGAAGCCTTCTTTTTTTTTTTTTTTTTTTGTATCACCTCTACCTCAAAGATCAATGTTAAAAGATTATGGAACAGCTGCACATAGTTCTTTGATATTTGCTCACCTTCCTTCCAAATCTTTCTTTACTTGAGGTTTACTTTTAGCCAGGAGTCAGATTAGTCTGAGTGAGTGAACCCCCAGAGCAGCTCCTCAGATCCATAATATATTTGTCTCAGCAGGACTCTGTATTGGTCCTCTGTTGAAGAGGCTAAAAACCTGACAACCTCGTTTTCTAGCTTGAGTGCCTACAGCTGTGAACCCTGACCTCTGCCTCCACAAATAAATGCCTGGATTAGGCTCTTCAGGATTGTTTCTGCATCACAAATACAGAAGACATCTACGCTCGATTTCAGTGGGGGCCAAACCAAGGAGATACTTCCCAAATCAAAATATGGAGCTAGTGTCTTGAGTACATCAATTAAATCATTGTTATGGAGGTGCAGTACAGATTTTCAGACAGCACTGCCATGCCATTATTATGGAGGTGCAGTACAGATTTTCAGACAGCAGTGCCATGCCTTCAAGGCACTGCTGGCAATGTACATTGCAAAAGCATTGAGAGAATTGATTACTCCTAACTGAGTTTTTATTTTCCTGAGTATAAGTTTACAGACAAGCTTCCAATCAATGCCTCTGGTACCAAAAGCTTCTTTCAAAAGCAGGCTGGGTCTACAGGTATCTGTTAAGATCCATTGCATTCAGTTAGGAATACCCCAGACCCTGCATTAGCAATTGAGAGGAAATGCCTGTTCTGTTACCATGGCCGTTCCTGCACTTGTGGAAGAGGGAGCAGGATTTATTTCTTTGTATCCTATCCATCCTAAAAGGATTACATTAATATGTCCCAAAGGAAACAGCAGATAAAAGAGTATTTGTAGCCATTCTTCCTCATCATTTGTTAACTGTGGAACCTGATTAACACATTATGAGACTAAGTCATTTCAGTCTTTTCTTTCACACCAGTTGAATTTGGAATTGATTTATTTGCTTTCACTGTACACAGGGCTGGGCTCAGTGACCTTAGAGGTCTTTCCCAATAGAAATAATTCTATGATTCTTCCCAACAGACACATCACTGAAGGATATCTGATAAAAATCACACATTGTCAGTGTTCTAATCCCTTTGCTTGCAGGCTATGCAATGATGGTACCTTCCTCCTTGCCTTGTCTTTCATTGCCTACTTCTTATTTTACTTCTGCTTCGTGTTTCTTATTAAGCACTTCAGAGATTTTCCTGAGGTGTGAATCAGACCTTGAGTTGTTGCTTTTGTCTGTTTAAACATCATTTTTTAAAATTACTGTTTAACTTCTCTATAGATTTCATACTTTTCTTCTGCAGGTACAGCAAATGGCTGTCCTTGTCTTCCTCTCTTTATATGAGAGTTAACAGCTAGTAAGTCAACACTAAGATGACTCTGTGGAATATGCAGCGCTTTAAATGCACCAGTGAAGGCATAATGCACCTGATAATCTGAAAACAAGTAATGAAATTTGAAAGGATTTTATTTGGAAAGGCATCCAGAGGTCAAGGATACTTTGAGTTCTGAAGAGCTGAGTGTGGGGTTTGGTTTCGTTGGGTTTTTTTGTTTGTATTTCATAGTGAAATGCAATTATAAAAAGAGATCTTTGTCATTGTACCTATTAGGATTCAATACATTGACTCTTAGTGCAATATGGAAATGAGAGGAGCAGAGATGCCTGCTCATGTTGTGTTGCAGAGCTCCAGTGCTATGCACAAGCTCAGCTCAGCACAACACAAATCTCTTTGAAGGGTGTGCAATCCTTCTGACAGCACTGCCTCTGCCCTG
The DNA here is from genome assembly GCA_013396675.1 of Eubucco bourcierii. NCBI lineage: Eukaryota > Metazoa > Chordata > Aves > Piciformes > Ramphastidae > Eubucco > Eubucco bourcierii. The sequence goes on from VWZE01011528.1 coordinate 83,970, forward strand.
CTGAGATGGAAATAAAAAACTGGTGGACAAGAAACGCGGGGAGTGGTTCTTACACTTTTCCTCAGGGTCTCAGGGCAATATTGCCAGGGAAGCATCCTTGGCATGTCTTTGGAGTGCAGAAGGCCACAGGAGCTGTCATCAGGTTTCTGTGCAGTCTGTGTGATTCAGACTGTGCCACGATGTGTTGGCTGCACCCTCTGCTAAGGAGTTCACCAGTGTCCTCTCTTCATCTCCAGTGAGTGCACTGCAAAAGACAGACATCTTTAGGTACTGCCTTTCACTCAGAGCTTTACTCAACTTTTCTAAAGTGAAGGATCACCAAACAAGGTTGAAAACAGTTTCCAGGTAGTTTTAAACCTGAGTTACTCTGTGCAAGAGCAACATGAAAACTAGAAGCTTCTAGCAAGGCTTGGTTCTGGAAAGCACTGAACAAATTTAACAAAGTCTGAAACATGATGTTAGATCTCACCAATTGGGATTTGTGATAATCAAAGAGTAGAACTGGATGGAACCCCTTTAAATCACATCCAAGAGGGAGCTTCTGATGATGATCCACACAGGATGGCAGGAACAAGCCATTGGTTTTGTGCTGTAGGTCACTTGGAAACTCATAACATTCAACAAGGCCAGGTGTAAGGTCCTGCACCTGAGTAGGCACAATCTCAAACGCAACTCCAGGCTGGGTGGGGAAAGGCTGAGAGCAGCCCTGAGGAACAGGACTTGGGGTTCTGGAGTGATAAAAAGTTCAACATGAGCCTGCAGTGTGAGCGCAACCCAGACAGTAACCCTGTGCAGCCTGGTCAGCAGGGCAAGGGAAGGGATTCTGCCCCTTTGCTCTGCTCTCCTGAGATCCCACCTGCAGTCCTGTGTGCAGTGCTGGAGCCCCCAGCACAGGAAGGACATGGAACTGCTGGAGCCAGGCCAGAGGAGGCCATGAAGATGGTGAGAGGGCTGCAGCAGCTCTGCTGTGAGGACAGGCTGAGAGAGTTGGGGCTCTGCAGCCTGGAGAAGAAAATGTTTTGAGAAGACCTTGTAGTAGCCTTCCATTATCTGAAGGGGGCTACAGGAGATCTGGGGAGGGACTATTGACAAGGTCTTGTAATGACAGGACAAGGAGCAATGGGTTTGACCTGGCAGAGGGGAGATTTAGGCTGGATGTTAGGAAGAAGTTATTTACAGTGAGACACTGGCACAAGATGCCCAGGAAGGCTGTGGATGCTCCTTCCCTGGACATGTTCAAGGCCAGGTTGGATGAGGCCATGAGTGACCTGCTGTAGTGGGAGGTGTCCCTGACTATGGCAAGGGGTTGGAACTGGCTGAGGTTTGAGGCCCCTTCCAACCTAAACCATTCCATGATTTTATGAAAACAGCACATGTAAGGATTTGAACAGGGTTGCAATGAAGAGCCAGGTTGGGCATTCTCCACCAAACCAAAATTAAACCAGAATGCAGAACTTGTGGGAGATGTTTGCAGGGAGACGTAGTCCTTTAAGAAGTGAACTTAGGTTTGAAACTATTTGGCTCTGAATAGGACCAATTTCCAAATAGTACAAACATTAACGACAACATTGCTACAGTCACGTGCTGTAAAAGGACATGCTACAGTCCTTTTAACCAGGCAACAAAATTTCATCATGTTAAATGCTCTTTCTGAGGGACTTAGGACAATTTATTAAATCAGTAAGTTCAAATGATGAAGCAGGAAAAGAAAGAGTTGCAGTTAGCAGTCTACAATGCACAGACTACGTGAGTGCTGTTTTTTCTCCAAGACCTATTCATTACACAGTTACAATTAATGCAGGAATTGAAAACCCCACTCCTTTGATGCACAGATTGCAAAGAAAATAGTACTAAATGACACATTATTTATTGCAAATTGTCCATTTCAGTTAGCTTTTTATACACTATAGCTTCCTCAGAGCCAGCTCCATCTTTGAGCACTACTTCTTTGCTGCTTTCTATGAAGCAGGGATCGTTTCTAGTTTAAAGCAAAGCTCAGTGTTCATCCCTGCTTCATTTGAAGAGAGTGGCTTCATGCTGCATTATATTTATGACCTAAGTGTAAAAAATATCTCCTAGTTAATTGATTTTAATTCTAATTATTCAGTTCTCCTCATTCTACTTAATTATCAGCATGTGGACTCGAAGAGGAATTTCTTGCATCTTGGAGCTGAATGGATTTTGGATATGAATTTGGAAGCCTTTAGCCACAGCTGAATGTCACTGAGGCCTTTAACATTTAATAAATGCCTAATACAACAAAAAATTCTTTTATATTCACAGGAAAATATTTTTCTTTCTTTCATTCTCATTTATTCCATGCACTCCTAGAACATATTTTTTTTTTTTTATGTCAATTAATATTCCTTCCATGTTCCTTTCCTGTCACACCAATATTTGTTTGCTTTGCTTTGCAGAAATACCTTCAGTCCAAGCTGATTAGAATCCACCCAGGCTTTTGTCTTGCCATTATAAAGGCATTTATTAAATGGCAAAAATTAGATGATCAATGAAGAAATGATAGTGGGATTCAGAGCAAAACCTCATAACCTTTGCTGCCCTTTCTGCCACATGATTTAGAAATGGGAGTTTTTTAAAGAGACCTTTATAAAATCTTCCATGGACAAACAATTCAGATAATATTTGTTGGCAGAAGACTTTGGGAGAAGCAGAAAACTAAATGAGCTCTGTTTCCTGATACCCAGTTTTCATAAAGTGGTCAGCTGGCCTCGAACACCCAGCAGAAAAATTGACTTTCTTCTCCAAGACAACTTCCTGAGGGCAAATCAAACTGAGTATGAATTGGGTGCACGAAAACTTGAAACACCTTTCCCTTTCCAGCTCATTCAGCAACAATATCTTCTACAGGACAAGACATCACCCTTTTTTCTTTCCCCTCTTTAAACACAAGCACAAAGCCATCCAGGTTTTCCAGCAGCCAATAAATACTAGCCAAAACCTCATGTAGATCAGCTCAGAAGCTCACAAATGGAAATGTGAATCTCACCAAGGGGGGAAAAAAAAAATTAAAAAAGGAAAGGATACAGAAGAAAATATGAAAGGGCAAAAGAGGAACAAAAAAACCATTTTGTTAGTGTCAGATTGCTCATGTTGCAAAGTTCACTTTTATTGGTGCTGAGTAGCTGCATCTCCAGCAGAGATGATGATATGTGGGATTGTCCACCCAAATCATAGAATCATAGAATCACAGAATCATAGAATGGTAAGGTTGGAAGGAACCTCAAGGATCATCTAGTTCCAAACCCCTGCCATAGGCAGGGACACCTCCCTCCCACTAGTACAGGTCACTCAAGGCCTTGTCCAACCTGGCCTTGAACACCTCCAGGGAGGGAGCAGCCACAACCTCCCTGGGCAACCTGTGCCAGTGTTTCACCACCCTCACTGCAAACAACTTCTTCCTGACATCCAGTCTAAATCTCCCCTCTGCCAGTTTAAACCCATTGCCCCTTGTCCTGTCTTTGTAAGACCTTGTCAATAGTCCCTCCCCAGCCTTCCTGTAGCCCCTTCAGATACTGGAAGGTTACTCTAAGGTCTCCTGGAAGCCTTCTCTTCTCCAGGTTGAAAAGTGGTGTGTAGGAGATTGGTGTGTCTGTAGATCAAGCCCACGTAGCCATAATCAGTGCCCACTGGAAAATGTCATCTGTCACAAGTCAAAGCAACAACTCAACAATCCAAAGGCTGTTTAGACATGAACTAAGCCATTCTGTTACCTGCAGCATAACTAATTCTGGGACTGGTTTGTAAAGAGATTGGCCCCTAATGAGTCCAAAATCTGCTCTATATCAGATAAATACCATCAGTAGGAAGACAAAGAGGTACAGATGTTGGAGTGATACCTAAGGAACTGCTGTTTCTGGATTGATATGATGCATTGCAGCATCTCCCTATCTCCAGGAGACCATGACTTCAGCATGCTTGATAGCACCATTAAGCAGCTGTGTAGCACAAAACCACAAAAACTCAGGCTGAAACAGTGGAATTAACTGAAGAGAATACAAATTAGCTAACAGATTTATTTCTCACACTGACATAATAAACAAATATTGATGGTTTCCTGTGGTGTAATACATCCTTATTCACTGCTTCACAACTCACTTGGATCTTCATCATTTTCTCTTCACTGCTTTTAAATGGGTGATTTATCCCCTACTTCTCAAAATATTAGTCTGTTTACAGTCTTCAGATAGCTAACAGATTGTGCATCATTGAAGCAACAATGTGGAGACTTGCAATGCTTCTGCTGTTCACCTTTAGTTTCCTTTTTTTTTTTTTTTTATTTTTTTTCCTTTTAATGCACCAAACTTTTAAGGAAGAGAATTAAAAGCAAACTGCATCAGCTTTGTGGTTAACAGAAGCATTTTAAATGTTCATAGAATCATAGAATGGTAAGGTTAGAAGGGACCTCAAGGGTCATCTAGTTCCAACCTCCTGCCATAGGCAGGGACACCTCCCACTAGTACAGGTTACTCAAGGCCTCATCCAATCTGGCCTTGAACACCTCCAGGGAGGGAGCAGCCACAACCTCCCTGGGCAACCTGTGCCTGTGATCCCGGTAACACCTTTTGAATAACTTCAGCACCTCAGAATGCCTCCAGCTCTTGGAAAATGATCATTTGTTGGGTACATAAAGCAGCAAAAGAGCACGTTTGCAAAGCACCTGAAGAATGATGTGCCCCAAGTTGTAATGTGAAGTACAGACTCACATAGTGTGCCACAGTGTAAAACTTGAGTTGCAGCTTGCAAATGAATGGAGACCGATTCCATTGCAGTGAAGCCCAAACACTCCTCATGCTTGGTCTAGTCACAATTCAGTTGAGAATGGTGACACTTTCTCCTACCTTGAGTAGATACCCTAACCCTACCTCCACGCTTCTCAAAGGCAAATAAAAATGCAGGAACACTGACTAAAACAGTCAGGTATGATAAACATTATTTCCAGTTCTTTTCTTTACACTCAGAATGAGATACTTTCATGCATTAAGCATGTAAGACTTAAGTTTTCACAATGAAATACTCCAAATATTGAAAAATGTAATAAATATCTTGTTAACATTTGCAGATGGAATCTTTGTCTATATAAACTGACAGAGTTTCACTGCACACCTTCATAAAACTAGGATCCTCTTCATGGGAATTGAGAGCTGGTTGTAGTCCACCTCTGGATTTGCACAATCCCACAGAAATTAAAGGATTCCTAGTTAAGATTTATAACCACTACAACATGAACTTGAAGATTTTTGTATGAACGCTCAGATTTTAATTTCTTTCAATACATGAAAAACCCTTTCATGTGATACAGTATTATTTAAATAATAAAATCATAGAATCATAGAATGGTTTTGGTTGGAAAAGAACTTAAAGATAACTGAGTCCATGCTGAGAGCTCGAAGTTTCCTGTGCAGAGAGAATAATCAGGTAGCAAAAGTCTCTACCCTGGTGAGGCCACATCTAGAATATTGTGTCCAGTTCTGGGTCCCTCATTTTAAGAAGGACTTGAGGGAACTGCTTGAAAGAGTTCAGCGCAGAGCCACAAAGATGCTGAAGGCATTGGAATATCTCCCTGTGAGGAAAAGCTGAGGGAGGTGGGTCTCTTAATTATGAAGAAGAGGAGCCTGAAGGGTGACCTCATTCATGGTTCTAAAGATGTGCAGGGCAGTGCCAGGAGGACAGAGCCAGGCTCTGCTCAGTGATGTCCAATGGTAGGACAAGGGGCAATGGGTGCAAGCACAGTAGGTTCCACATGAACATAAGGAAAAGCTTTTCCACTCTGAGGGTGACAGAGCCCTGGAGCAGGTTGCCTGCAGAAGTTGTGGAGTCTCCTTTTGTGGACACATTCAAAACCGTCCTGGATGCATTCCTCTGTGATCTTCTGATCCAGCTCCTCGCATTTGGCGATTCTATGATTTTGATTGAAATTATTTGACAGGTTTTATTCCATTGTTTCCACCTTACTATGTAAAACTGCTTCCAGATTTATGATTTAATAACTTGACATTAACACAGAATATAAATGAGAAGTTCCTTTAGAAAATAAGCTCTACTGAGATTTGAGAGTTTGGAATCAGACTCAACATAGATCAAAATACCCACAATTTGTTCTGTAGCACTTGAGATTTACTAAATGAATTAAATGCTTATATAGAAAGTTTCTTCCACCCTTTCAAAACGTAAGACATGAAACTATGCCTAATTATGCTGGCTTGTGCTGCATTCTACTATGTCTGTTAAGTTATTCTATGTAATATGTAGAATGAATCAAAGGCTGCCAGAAGGTGCAATTTGCTTTTGGGGCATTTTTGGAAGCAATATGTTAGAAAGTGTAATTTACAGTTTGCTTTAAATGAGGGAAAACCCAGATATATCAACGGAAAGTAAAAGTGGTTTGCCACGATTATTGATCTTAGGGAAAAGAGCACTTTAATTAAATCTCCCATTTGCAATTTAATACTCCAATTTTGCATGAGCAGTCATTGGTATGAGATGAAGCATGTTTGGAAGAGGCATGCAAATCATGCTGCTTGCAAGTGTGGGGCACATGTTCTTGTTCACTGTTAATGAAGGGCCGTTGGTAGCAAGGGCTGGAAGAAATTGGTTCTCTAATGCCTGTTAGGAGTTTCATCAGGATTTTCTACCTTGCTTCAAGGGCTGAAGTTTGAAATTCAGCCTTGATTTATTTTTTTTTTATTATTTTATTTCTTTTTTCTTTTTTAATTGAAAAAAAAAAAGATTTTTTTCTTTGAAAACGGTGAAATTTTAGTTGATTGTTCAGCAGAACATTTATGGGTTTAAACTGGCAGAGGGAAGATTTAAACTTGATGTTAGGAAGAAGTTGTTTGCAGTGAGGGTGGTGAGACACTGGCACAGGTTGCCCAGGGAGGTTGTGGCTGCTCCCTCCCTGGAGGTGTTCAAGGCCAAGTTGGAGGAGGCCTTGAGTGACCTGTACTAGTGGGAGGGAGGTGTCCCTGCCTATGGCAGGGTTGGAACTAGGTGATCCTTGAAGTCCCTTCCAGCCTTACCATACTATGATTCTATGATTCTGTGATTCTATAAATTGAAAATTAAAACGAGAAAAGAAAAAACAACTTTAAAGGTTGCAGTTGTTCCTCTGAGAAAACTGGAATTAGAGGGACATTCTTTCTACCTGTTACTGTCCTTCTGCAAGACAGCAACAAGAATATCCTCACCTGCACCTCTGCTCTGGCAAGGAGCCCAAAGCACAATTATTTTCTTTCTTCTTTTACTCCAGGTTGCAGTAGCTGGTATTTCTGAATGGGTTTCTTGACAGCCCCAGGACATATGTCTACTGATCTGCCCTGAGGAAAACAAATCTCCCGGAGTGAGGGATGAGAAGAAAACTACACTGCAGTGTTCATTGTTTTCTGTGTCTAAAGCAAAGACTTGCTGCCAAAACCCATAATACAGTCAAAAGAAAACTTGAGCTGCTTTTGTGATTGGCATTAATAGCCCTGGGGGGGGAGGAAAGTATTTCCCTTACTGATCACTAGAGTAGCCACTGGAGATTGAAGAGCCTTCACTTACCATGGTGCAATTTTGCTCATCAAATCCCATTGTCCCCTTTCAGCAGCACCTGCTGGATCCAGACACTCATCTTGAGCTTTGGCTTTGGCAGGAGTTCCTGCTCCAGCAGCATTGCTTCTCTGGCAATCATCTCAAATAATCACATTGGCAGCTTTCACATCACCCTGGGGCCCACTGATGGCTTGCCTGGCTGGGCAGCAGCTCCCTCCTTGATTTTTCTGTACATTTTTTATCAAGATGAATATTCCAGTTTCAAGCCATCTGTGACTCTGACCAAAGCCTTGCTGATACCTCTGATCTCCATGGAGGCTGTGTTGTAGAAATTCCACATTTCCATGTTCAGTTCGGGCAGAAATCTGCTTTGATGACATTGAGTCATAGACAACATCCTGTGCTTCTCCTATAAACCAGTCCAGTGGTTTTTTGGTCAGTTTTTGACCTGGGAGTCTTTTGCAGTACAGTTTGACTTCAAGTACCATCCAGACACTGTCTTTAGGAAACCAAACATCATTAATCTGATCTCTTTCCTGGAGAACTGGACTTTGATAGGCTGAGATGGGCAATTTCATCTTCATCAGCATTGTAGGCAGGTAAATCTGCTTACCATAGGTGAATCTCTCCCTAAACCACTCATAAATCAACCAGTTTGGAGGTTGAAATTGTACTGTGTGCTGGTTTGAGGCTAATTGGAATATTTTAATAGAGAAAATTATATCATATGCTGTGAAAGGAAAACACTGGTGATGTCTTCTTCACTCATAGGCTTGCTGAGATGTAGAAGAAAAGAATACAAAACATAGATAAGACACCTGGGCACAGACATTTTTGGGCTGTCTAGCTTCTTGCTTTTCTTTCTGCTGAGTAACCTCACTAACCACTTTCCTTCTAACCCCCCTGGCTGATCCTCCAAACTCACCTTGTGCATAAGCCAAACCCTGGAATAAGGTAGAGGGGTGGGGAGAAGGTGGAAGTGTGGTTGGAAGCCCCTCCTGGGGTCACTGATTTCTGGTAGGGATGTTGTGTTTCTGTGTTACATTTAACTTGTACATTTCTGTATATACTCCTGTGTATCTGCTTGTACATTGTGCAAGCTGTAAACAGAGCTTCAGTCCATAACTTCCAGCAGGCTGAGTCTAGTCTGGGGGATTTTACATAGGGGGGTGGGGTGGGGGGGTGGCAGGGAACTCTCAAACCATCACACCCTGGCAAGGAGTACGATAGCTTAAGGAACATATTAAGTGATCATGAGGGTCATCACCAAATGATAAAATCCCAACATGATGGATGTTGGGAAAGAACCTCTGAAGATTATCCAGTTCAACCCCCCTGCTAAAGCTGGGTCACCCACAGCAGCTTGTCCTGGATCATAGTGTCCAGGTGGGTGTTGGGTCTCATTATCTGAATGCACTGGATGGGAGCTAAACAGGGCAGGGGATGGGGAGAGGAAGCTGCCAGCGTGAGTGAGGACGGTTAGCACAGCTGCCCTTTGTGGGAGTCAGCTGTGTGGACTGGAAGGTTGCTTCTTATCAGAGTGAGAAAGTCTCAGGAGCAGCTGCTTGTAACCAATGGGAAAATGAATAATGGGTGGCCAGACAGTTCTATTGCTGTATAAGTATGTGCTACTTGCTGCCATAAAGGGGCAACCTCGGATGTATCATAGTGGTATCAGCTGGTCCTCTCATCTCGCACCATCCTTCCCCCCATTCCTAGCGGCCCCAGGCCTGCGTGCAACTCCGCATCATCTGCTGACCCCAACATCTGGTGACCCCAACATCTCATGGTATGCATCATCTGGTGACCCCAACATCTGGTGAACCCAACATTTCATGGTATGCATCATCTGGTGACCCCAACATCTGGTGAACCCAACATCTCATGGTATGCATCATCTGGTGACCCCAACATCTCACAATACACATCATCTGGTGACCCAAACATCTGGTGACCCCAATATCTCATGATACACATCATCTGGTGACCCAAACATGTGGTGACCCCAATATCTCACGATACACATCATCTGGTGACCCAAACATCTGGTGACCTCAACATCTCACAATACGCATCATCTGGTGACCCAAACATCTGGTGACCTCAACATCTCACGATACACATCCTCTGTGACCGCATCATCTGGTGACCTCAACATCTGGTGACCCCAACATCTCACGATATGCATCATCTGGCGATCCCAACATCTCATGATACACATCATCTGGTGACCTCAACATCTCACGATACGCATCAGGTGGGTTTGAAATCTCATTAGAGAGGGAGATTCCACAATCTCTCTGGGCAGCCTCCTCTGGAGGAGGTAATAAACTGAAAGCAAAGACACATTTTGAGCCTTTCCCTGCTCTTTTTTTGGTATTCTGCAGGAAAGCCAATCAATTCCCACAACTGCTGATAACATGAAACTCCTGCACGATCAAGCCCTTTCCTATTTCACTGAATTATTTCAAGTGGCTATTCCTCCGTGTGCTTTTCCATTTCTGCATAGCTGTAGATTTCAAGCTTTCCTGTACACCATTGCAAAATGTAATAATCCTACTTCTCTCCATCCAGCAGAATAACATCTTGAGATTGGCTAATAAATCTCCTTTAAAAAAAAACCCAAACCAACAAACAAAAAAACCCCATTCTTGATTCTTTTGATTTGTTTTCTGGTTTTCTAGATTACATTTTTCGTGCTTTACATTGCAATTCTTTGTTTGTATATATAGAGGATAGGAAAATAGATCTTTTCTTTTTTAAACTGAATTTGAGATTTACATGAAAAATCAGCAGTTCAATCCCTGAAGGAGAAAAAAATAATCTGTGGGACTCAGCTACAGTAACATTTCAGTAGTGGATATTGTTTTCAGATTCGCAGGAATGTTTTGATAAAATGGCATTGCAACCCACTCACAGGATCCAATCAAAGCCCAAACCTTTATTTTCTCTTCTTATCCAAACTATAAAAGGTTGTCATTAGAACTCCTGGATTGAATCTTTGGAAAGAAATTATTCATGGATTACTCATGGATTGCTGTGATCTGGTCAAAGAATCATAGAATTGTTTTGGTTGGAAAAGCCCTCTAAGATCATCCAGTCCAACCATCACCCCAGCAGCACCATGGCTACTAAACCATGTCCCAAAGTGCCATGTCCACAACTTTCTTGAACAGTTTCAGGGATGGTGACTCCACCACCTCCCTGGGCAGTCTGTGCCAATGCCTGACCACTCTTGTGGCAAAGAAATTTTTCCTGATATCCAATGTAAACCACCTCTGTGTAACTGGAGGCTGTTTCTTTTTGTCCTGTCGAGAACTGATGTCACTACTCAAGATGCATCCTCACCAGTGCTGATTATAGGGGCATTGTCACTTCCCTGCTTCTGCTGGCCATGTTATTCCCAATACACTACATTATGCCCCCAAAAGTACCATGACTACTGCAGATACATTTAATAGCAACAGCTCTTCAATGAAGAACTGGGGATTAGCTCTTTCTCTGCATATGACTGTTTGCAGCCAATTCATGGCAGTTATCAGCTACTGACTGTGTGGAATTGGTCACCTGAGTTCTAAGGTTTGCTCTTATCTGATGACAAACACTACAGATAAAAATGACTAGAGAGTGGGAAATACACTTCTTTACATGGAAATACAGATAAGTGAAGGCAAAACAACCATACAGAACTTCAGCATCCTGGCATGGTAGGAGTTGGAAGGGACCTATGGAGATCATCTAGTCCAACCCTCCTGCTAAAGCAGGGTCACTCAGAGCAGATTGCCCAGAATCGTGTCTAGGCAGGTATGAATCTGTCCAGAGACTTCACAACCTCTTTGGGCAGCCTGTTCCAGGGCTTCAGCACCCTCAAAATAAAATAACACCCATTGTCCTGTTCAGACACAACCTCCTGGGTTCAAGTTTGCACCTCTGTGCCTTGTTTTCTCCCTAGGCACCACTGAGAAGAGCCTGGTCCCATCCTCTCATACCTTGCCCTTTAGCTATTGATTAGCATTAAGAAGATCCCCTCTGAGGCTACTCTTTTCCAGGATAAACAGCCCCAGGTTTCTCAGCCTCAAAGACACATTAAAAAAAAAAAGTTATTCACAGAAATGTTTATGTATATTGAATGATTAAAGGAATTGAATACAGCCAAAACCGAGTTAGTCTCTGGAATTCAAAGGAACATCTTCAGAATTTGTGTGCAGCAATCCAAGAGCTACATTAAGAAACTATTTGAGCTTCTTCAGTGTGTAACATCCCTTGTAAAATTAGTTCCAGCATATGTGTGCTCATGTGCATCCAAAGGAAAGACTGAGCCCTGAGTGAATACCTCTCATTCTCTGATTTACTGCTCTGTGACTTCTGCTAATGTCACTTTATCAGCAAGCAACACGCCAGTATGAACAGAACAACTCCCACCAGCAAGCCCACTGCTTTTCCGCTCACCAGTGAGCTCACTCTTGGGCTCTTCCTCTCTCATCTACCAAGCTGCTGTAAAATGGTTGTCACCATTACATGGGTATGGTGGCATCTGGGCTCTAGACTTCAGATGACCATCAATAATTATTCATGGATTCAGAGAATGGTTTTGGTTGGAAGGCATCGGAAAGATAATCTAGTCCAGTCCAGGGACACCTTCCACCAGCCCAGCTTGCCCTGGGCCTCAACCTGCCCTTGAACACCTCCGCAGTGAAGGCATCCAGAGCCTCCCTGGACAACTTGTTCCAATACCTCAACACCCTTACTTTCAAGAATTTCTTCCTTACCTCCAATCTAAAATCTACCCTCAAGCTTAAAGTTGTTCCCTCTCATCCAGGGACAGTGACTCCACCACCTCCCTGGGCAGCCCATTCCAACGCCAATTGCTCTTGCTGTGAAGAACTTCTTCCTAACATCCAGCCTGAACCTGCCCTGTAGTTTGAGGCTTTGTCTCCTTGTTCTGTCCCTGGGTGCCTGGCAGAAGAGCCCAACCCTACCTGGCTACAACCTCCCTTCAGGTAGCTGTAGAGAGCAATGAGGTCTGCTCTGAGCCTCCTCTTCTGCAGGCTGCACACCCCCAGCTCCCTCAGCCTCTCCTCACAGGGCTGTGCTCCAGGCCCCTCCCCAGCCTTGCTGCCCTTCTCTGGACACCTTCAACACCTCAACATCTCTCTTGAATTGAGGGACCCAGAACTGGACAGCGCTCATGGTGTGGCCTGACCAGTGCTAAGTATAGCGACATAATAACCTCCCTGGTCCTGCTGGCCACACTGTTCTCCATGCCCCTCCTCTGGGCCCACTCCAGCAGCTCCACATCCCTCTTAAGCTGGGGACACCATAACTGCCCCACAGACTTGTGCACCGTCAGGTGTGCTTCTCCATTTCTGCCTCACTTACACTGCACAACGATGTGGCTGCCTCCTCCGGCTCAGCCACCTGCTGCAGGGGATCCTCCTCCACCTGGGGACAGTTTTTGCAGGCAAGTTTGCTCCCCCCATCTCTGGAAGAACGATCTGCCCGCAGCTCAAGGTCCGCACAGCTGCTCCTACCCTAGGCAGGTCTGCCTGGCTGGCGCCAGCGCTCCTCGCCGACAGTAGGCGGTGCCTATAGCCTTGCCAGGACCCCGACCCTTGCCCGACGCCCAGCACTCACCGTTCCGCCCGAGGGATCTGTCAGGACTGTCCGACCTGCCAAGCTGAGAGAGACTTCTCCAAGCCTGCCTGCTCTGCCCGCACGAACTGCCACGGCTGATCCGTTCGCGCTGCTCTGTGCCTCCGGCCGCTCCCCGGCGGTATCCGAACAGGCTGCGCTGAGGCCTGGCCTCGTCCCTCGCTGCCGCAGCAGCTCCTCACGCTGCCTGCCCTGCCCGCGGCCCTGCGCGCCAACCCTGCCTGACACACCACCTGAAGGTAACCCCAAGCCTGCACTCTCTGGCTTTTCTTTTTCTTCTTCTTCTTTTTTTTTTTTTTTTTTTTTTTTTCAATTTATCAAATATTTTAGGATG
>VWZE01011528.1:97532-118429 GCA_013396675.1 Eubucco bourcierii
CAAGACCTTGTAAATAGTCCTTCCCCAGCCTTCCTGTAGGCCCCCTTCAGATACTGGAAGGCTACTCTAAGCCTTCTCTTGTCCAGGCTGCAGAGCCCCAACTCTTGTAGCCTGTCCTCATAGCAGAGCTGCTGCAGCCCTCTGAGCATCTTCATGGCCTCCTCTGGACCTGCTCCAACACTTCCATGTCCTTCCTGTGCTGGGCGCTCCAGAACTGCACACAGGACTCCAGGTGGGGTCTGAGGAGAGCAGAGCAAAGGGGCAGAATCCCCTCCCTTGCCCTACTACCCACACTGGAAGGCTACTCTAAGGTCTCCTGGAAGCCTTCTCTTCTCCAGGCTGCAGAGCCCCAACTCTCTCAGTCTGTCCTCATAGAAGAGCTGCTGCAGCCCTCTGAGCATCTTTGTGGTCCTCCTCTGGACCTGCTCCAACAGTTCCATGTCCCCACAGCACTTCTGAGATCTTCACCTCAACTGCTCTGAAATGGGTTTGAAATGCCCTTGTATTTATTTTAAGCTGGCCACAACAATAGACACTTCTGTTTTTAGCTGATGCTGTAGCACAGAACTGGAAGTGAATAGCCTGGAAAGGAGCAAATCTGACCTCACTTCGTCTGGATTTCCTTCCCATGATTGTGCTGGGACTTCAGTGCAGTCACATTGCACTAACACTCGAAAGCGAGAAATGTGCCTGGGATTTGTTTTCCTCTTGGAGGGAGTGGTAAGGAAGAAAGCAGGTGATTATTACAGTAAGATGTGAATGTTGCACAAAATTAAAAATCAAATAACTTCCCTCCCAGTTGAAGGTTGGGAATTTACTACTTTTTTTGTTTGTTTGTTTTCTGAGGTTTACTGGAAGTTCTTGTTGACAGCACAGGGTCAGAGGCTGGTCCTGGAAATTGTGTTTTATATCCCCAGCAAATACTGGTGGTGTCTGGCTCCTACTGGGATAAACCCCTGGCAACTGCACTTGTCAGGTGGATCTAATCAAAAAGCAAGGAAAGCACTGAACAGCATTCAGGGCCTCTGGGAATAATTCCCTCCCACAGACAGAAGACAGGAGAAAAATCTTTACCTGAGCTACTTTTTTCAAAGCAAGTTTTCTATGGAAGCAGAGAGGTACAAATGAGTGTCATAACCACAGATCTCTGAACCACTGAGCCCACCAGATCCATATGGCACCTGGAGTTGTGCAGTGTCATAGCAGTGGACCCAAAGAAGCCATCACTGTGGATCACAGAATCACAGAAACATGAAGGTTGGCAAAACCCCTCAGGATCACTGAGTCCAACTTAGAACCGTACCCTACCATACTCACCTTAAACCACATCCCTAAGCATCACATCCAAACAACTCTTAAACACATCCAGGACTGGGGACTCCACTACCTCCCATGGTAGCTCATTCCAGTGCCTGAGTGTGACACACACTTCAATATACCAGGGTTTATCTATTTATATCTCTTATCAAAGATGCTTCAGATGCTCTAACGAGTGATAGGATGAGAGGCAGTGGCCTCAGGTTGCACCATGGGAGGTTCAAATTGGCTACAAGGAGAAAACTCCTCACTAAGAGGGTTCTCAGACAATGGAATAGGCTGCCCAGGGAGGTGGTTGAATCCCCATTCCTGGGGCTGTTTCAAAGACACAGAAATGTGGTGCTGAGGGATGTGGTTTAGCATCAGACTTGGTAAAGTTAGAGGGTGGTCACACTCGGTGATCCTAAAAATCTTTTCCAATTCAAAAAATGCTATGATTCTGTTACCATGCTTTAATTATACTGTCTATAATACATGCCATGAGTGTGTTGGGAGGAAAGGGCAGAGAGGGAACAATGGGTAAAAATTGTGCTTCTTGAGTAAAGATCATGTGTCCCACAGCTCTGCATGCTGCCAGTGCCCTTCTGCTTAATGCCTAATTGCATTCAGCCTTGTCTGACATCAAAGCAAAGCTTAACTTGAAAACTGGCATTTATCTAAACTATCACCTCAGTACAACCCCTAATTGGACTTCAAACTTATCTGATTAGATGTCTAGTTGTTTTTAGAATACAGACCTGAATATTTCTGGGTCATATATCTGTGTTCATTGACAAAGCTAAATATGATCTCTAGTCTTGAATGCACTGGAATGTGCTAAAATCAATATATCTAAGATCAATACCTTAGAATCACAGAATCATAGATCATTTTCCTTGGAAAAGACCTTTAAGATCATTAAGTCCAACCATTCTCTAACTCTACCCAGTCTGGTGGAGAAGCAGGTCCCTCAGCACCACATCTGTGCCTTTGAAACACCTCCAGGGATGGGGGTTTGGCTGTCTGCCTGGGGAGCCTGTGTCAGGCTTTGAGAGCCCTTTCAGTGATAGAAGTTTCTTCTAATACCCAACCTGAAGCTCCCCTGGTGCAGCTTGAGGTTGTTTCCTGTCATTCTTTCGCTTGTTCCTAGAGAGAAGAGACCAACACCCACCTGGCTCCAGCTTTCTTTCAGGCAGTTGTAGAGGGCGAGAAGGTCTCCCCTCAGCCTTCTTTTCTCCAGACTAAATACCATTCAAAACAGCTCATTCGAATCTGTACTTAGGAAATGCAGCTCAAGGTTTTATCAGAGCAAAGATTTGTCTGGCTCCTTTTTAAAGTGAGCTCCACTCTGCTGTTACTTTGCACAGCTCTGCACAAAAAGCTGGTGAACATCCCAGAACCTACACCTCACCAGCAACCCCCCACAGCCACGTGCTCCTGTAAAAGGATAACAAACTCAGTGGATTTCAGTTTGTAAGAGGCTATATGCAAAAAGTCAAAGGAAACAAATGAATGAAAGTGGTTTTTTTTTTTCCTCACTCTGAATTACACACAGCAGAACCAGAAGTGATCCATTTATTATTTTGTGGATGAAGTCGAGCTGCCAGTATTATCAAGGCAATACTTAGATAACCCCCATGAGAGAGAAGCAATAAAAAGTGCCCTGCAAGCAATATTACCTGCTAAAGCACCATGGCCAGATGGATATACAGCTGAATTTCGGAGAGCATCACTGATAAATTACTTCCAATTTCATATGTGATTTATAAATATTCTTTGGAGACCAAGGAAATATCTTCTTCTTTTAATTAACCATCATTTCCATCTTTTCAAAATAAGGTGAAAATCTCAAGTGCATCTGATCCCAAAAACCCTTTCACAAAAATTTTAGCTATTAGCTCAGAGAAAGTCACAGCTATGCCTCCTTATCTTTCTCAAACTGGATTTGTTCTGGGGAAATTCTTAACAGATGGTTCCCAGTATCTAATGAATACAGCAGACCATTACAAATGGGACACAAGATACACTTAGATAAAGAAAAGGGAGTTTGGAAGAGTGTTTAAAAAGTACTTCAGAAGTTTGAGAAAATGTAGGTATGTTAGCTTCAGGTACTGCATAGCAAGTGCAATGATTTGAATTAACAAGACATAAAATCACAGCATCACAGGATGTTGGGGGTTGGAAGTGATCTTTGGAGATCATTGAGTCTAACCCCCTGCCACAGCAGGATCATAGGATCTAGTGCAGGTCACACAGGAGTGCATCCAGATGGGTCTTGAAAGTCTCCAGAGAAGGAGACTGCACAACCTCTTTAGGGAGTCCAGTGCTCTGTGACCCTTACAGTAAAGAAGTTCCTCTTCATCCTGAGGTGGAACTTCCTGTGCTGTAATTTCCATCCTTACCCTCTGTCCTGTCCAAGGGCACAAGTGAGAAGAACACACTGAATAAGCCTTCCTTGTGTTCAAGAGCTTTGCTAGAACTCCTGGAGGAACTCAACCTCTCCCTTCATTAAATGCTTTCTGAAAAAACAGAAGACTAAATTACTACTTTTTTGCTAAACAGAGGAGAGAAAAGGGAAAATGAGTGATAACATGCCATTCTTTAAGAAATACAGAAATAAAAAACCAAGAGGAAAAGGCAGCAGAGCTGTGGAACACTTCAGAGCTGCAGTGGAAAAGATTTCTGAGCATATGTTTGCAAAATATCTTTACAGGGCTTCAGGTGCTGATGGTCAACTACAACAGGACATAAGAAATGAAGGGTGCCCTGAGAAGCAAGGTGCTGCTGGCACAAACAAGGTGTGAAAGGAGGCTCTGTGGTTACTCTCCTCCAGGAACCTGATGTTATCATGGTACAGGTAGGATTGTTTTTTTTTTTCTTAACTTACCCCAAACTCTTTCAATCTTAGCTTAGATATTAGTTGTGAGTACAGCACAAAAGAAGAAAAGGCAATTGAAGGTCAAAATTGTGTGTGAAGCAACTTCTCTTTGGGTATCTTCAGAATATGTAGGGCTTGCTATTGCAAGGTGACAACAGTGCTGCTTGGAAACTCTCTTATTTTTTACAACCTGTGTTAAAAAGACCAACAGGGACATGATGCTTTCTTACTGTTTTGTGTAAATCAGAAAATGGGAAGGGAACTGAGTTTTGTATCTGCTGTAACTAGCATCCAGCTGTGTCCCCTGCAGCTTCAGGGCAGAAACCATTTCTAAGATAATGAAATGTAAACTCCTGAAAAACTGTCCAGGATTTGGAAAGACATCACCAAACTGCTGAAACTTCTGAATGGGACCTGTGGATATAGCTCAGCTTTTGTTCAGGGGGACACTACAGGGACCTGTGATACACAGCATATAAACTTAATGTGGGTGGGTGGTGACACTTAAGGGATTTGTAAAGCTCTGCTGGTACTGCTTCTAAATGCTGTGGTTCATCAAAGAAAAGGCTCTGGGGAGACTTATGGCCTTTTGATACTTAAAGGACTGATCAGAAAGATGGGAACCTTATAGCAGGACCTGTTGTGGCTGGACAAGGGGTGATGGTTTTAAACTGAAAGAGGGAGATTTAGGCTAGACAGAAGGTAGAAATTTTGTACAATGAGGGAGGTGAGACAGTGGCTCAGGTTGCCCAGAGAAGTGGTAGATGCCTCATCCCTGGAACCATTCCAGGTCAGGTTGCCTGGGGCTCTGAGCAACTTCTAGTTGCAGATGTCCCTTCTTACTGCAGGCATGTTGGACTGGATGAGCTTTAAAAATCATTCTATGATTCTAAGATCAAAGACTAGGCAGCCCTGGCCAGGTTTTGTTGCTTACTGGAGCATCAGGTTGAAATCTCAGTAACGATGCAACCATGGTGATGAGCATTCATCTCCATGTGACCAAAATCCAAGCAGGCTGGAACCCTGCTGCTAGAGACTGAGCAGGGCTTTGGGAATTAATGTTGCAGTGTTTAATCTTGCTTCTAATTAACACTGCAAACCTTGATGGACACATCAGATCTTAGGAAACTGCCTCATTTGGTGGGGTGAGAAATTTTTGGCAGCAGTTGGAGGACACTAAACTTGAGAAGGAAGGTAGGCAGAAGCGGGATAAAGCTTATTTCCTTCCTTGCTGCCCATCATTAGAGCAGCGGTGCAGTGTGGATCTTGCTCCTTTCTTGTTGTATGGCTTTAAGCCACACCATCATCATCAGAACTGTGCAGTTCTTAAGCCACATCATCATCATCATCAGAACTGTGCAGTTGTGGAGCCCTCAGCACAGGAAGGACATGGAAATGTTGGAGTGGGTCCAGAGGAGGCCACAAAGATGATCAGAGGGCTGCAGCAGCTCTCCTGTGAGGTCAGACTGAGAGAGTTGGGGCTCTGCAGCCTGGAGAAGAGAAGGCTTCCAGGAGACCTTATGGTAGCCTTCCAGGATCTGAAGGGGGCCTACAGGAAGGCTGGGGAGGGACTGTTGACAAGGGGGTTGGAACTAGATAATCCTTGAGGTCCCTTCCAACCTTGCTATTCTATGTTTCTATGATTCTATGATCATTCTTCTCTTTGTCTTTGTTTTGCTCTCTTTTGTCCCTCTATTATAACTCTTTCACATAATCATAGTATTATTTTGATTGGAAAAGACCTCTAAGATCATCAAGTCAGTCTAACACCACAGTGGTCATTAAACCATGTCCTAAAGTGCCATGCCCACATATTGCTTGAACACCTCCAGCCATGGTATAAGACTGTTGAGTAAGCTGAAACCAGAAAGCTCCAGACCTTGAATAGTGTTGCCTAGTTGGGGAGATGCCTTTGAGGGTTCTCAAGCAGCTGGTGGAAAACCTAAACAGAGGGCTTGAGACAGAGCTCCAACCATCTGCACATGCCACTAAGTATTTGTGTAATCTGCAAGTGATGCTCTAAAACTGATAATAACTGCTTAGAAAAATTAATATTATGACAGCAGTTATTGTAAGGAGATGTATTGCATTTTTAATGCCAACAGCTGTAATTTTCTAAAGAGAAAGAAAAAAAAAAAGCCAATAGTGCTGTATTTGTCATGGTGCAGTCAAAAATGTCTTCAAGTGGAAATCATAAAAAAAACAAACCCTGGTGTGGCATGCAGGATTGGAATCTCATATGGAGGTGTATTGACAATGGAACTGTTTTAATCACTTATATTATCATTTGTACCAACAACAACAACAAAAAAAAAAGACAGATTTGCTTAATAACCTCCTTACTCCAGGGAAGTAAGAAGCAATTGTCAATAAAAATAATTATAAGTTAAATGAGAGAGGCAAGCATTGTGCAGACTGGGGCTTGCCTTTTGAATTTTATTTTTAAAAAAAAAAATTCATTTATAATTGCAAATAATTGTCCTGATGCAAAGCAACTCACCTTACATGTCATGTAACAGATCAATACTGGGGCAGCACCATGAAGATGTAGCTTTTATTTTCTACTGAACTACATATAAGTGATTAATCCTGAGCAGGACTTTTCTTATGCATTAATGGCAAAGCTTTTATTTGGCAGAGAATGCCTGAATTGTGATGAAAAGGTCATAGTTCTGATCAGAGATATAAATTGAGGTTTTCTCATTTCTTCAGTATTCCTTGCCAAAAGAACCTATCAAAATGTTATAGGAGAAGCAGAAGTCTTTTAAGAATTCAGGCTCTGCTGGTAGCAGAAACCTTACATGTGGTGCTGTGAAACATGATTTAGCATTAGACCTGATAGTTGGGTAAGGGTTGGACTTGATGATCTCAGAGGTCTTTTCCAACAGTAACAATTCTGTGATTCTTAAAGGAGGCCATTTCCATGTGCTTCGTTACCACTTCACCCTGTAAGATGGAGGCACTTCATCGGTAGGCTCCATCCCATCACTGTTTTGTGGGACTTTATAGGAGGGCCTGGAGGCTCATTTCAGTGATGCATTTGGATGATTTTAAGTGGAAAAGGATCAAGACCATCCATAACCCAAGATACCTGAGATAACCTGACCTGACTGAAGATATCCCTGCTCATTGCCAAGGACTAGATGACCTTTAAAGGTCCCTTCTAACGCAAACCAGTCTGTGATGCCATGATGGAGAGCAGGACTACAAGAAATAATTTACTAAACAATTGTTATTCTGTGACAAAGATCAGTGGGGCAGGAATACTTCCTGAGTTTGTATGGCAGTTGAAATCATAGAATCATAGAATAGTAAGGTTGGAAGGGACCTCGAGGATCACCTAGTTCCAACCCCCTGCCATAGGCAGGAACACCTCCCACTAGTACAGGTCACTCAAGGCCTCATCCAACCTGGAATCCATATGGATAGATGAAAACTATCCATATGGATAGATGAAAAGTGGCTTTAGGATCAGGGGGAGTCTTTCCCTTTTCTCCTGAAGTCTTTACTTGGAGGTTATTTTACTGAGAAAATAGCATGCATGATGTGAAATATTTTTTTTTCATTTATATGGGGTTTTTTGGGTTTGTTTTCTCATTTTTGATGAATCCAAGTTCCTCATGAAGAAAAAAGGTACTGGAATTGAGCAGCTTTCATAGAATCATATAATGCTTTAGGTTGGAAGGGACCTTTAAAGATCATCTAGTCCAACCCTCAAACCTAGCTTGTAACAGCTAACTTGCAGAATCGCTCAGAATCCACACCACCAACTGATTTCCTTAAGAGGGGACTGAATCTTCCCCTCATTAACAAGTCACTGGGTTCAGAGTGAGAGACCACTTCAACTTGAAAAAATCTCAAATTTATGAACCAGCAGATGACAGGAGTGTCTCAAGTGCTGATGAGTTTATCTGCATAATGCACTGAAGTGCAAATAATTAAGACTTGCACTGATCACAGGGCTTTAAAGTAGCTTCAGAATTCGGGCTGAGGTTGCACAAACACTTCTCTCCACTAGCAAAGCTGCTTCAAGCCTTTCCCGTTGGCTCCTTCCCTGCCTCCCCTTCTGTTGCAGCTTGCAGTCTCCATGGTGCAGTTCTCTGCTGTTTGGGGGCTGTGCTGTGAGCAGGACAGATGTAATTATCCGGATTAAGAAACTCAAAGCACAACAACCCTTCAGGTTATATTTTTTAAACTCGTATCATTTGCTGATCCAATTTACAGCACAGCCCCTGCGTTCTGATGAGAGTGAGGGACCAAAGAAAGGGAGAGGGAGAAGGAGGAAGGACCAAGACCTTTTGTGATGCATTCTGAGAAAAAAGCTGTTCTGCTTTTGGTGTGGTATGGGTTGCCTTCTGCCACCCAGAACCAAAAAGGAGGTTGTACTGAGGTGGGGGTCGGTCTCCTCTCTAGTATCAAGTGATAGAAACAGCCTCAAACTGTGCCAGACTGGATATTAGGGGAAAAAATTATTCAATGAAAGAGTGGTCACACATTGGAACAGGTTGCCCAGAGAGGTGATGGTGTTCTATCCCTGGAGGTGTTCATAAAATATGTAGACATGGCACTCTGGGACATGGTATAGTGGCCGTGGCGTTGCTGGGTTTTTCCCGTATCTGAAGGGGGCCTACAGGAAGGCTGGGGAGGGACTATTGACAAGGTCTTGCAATGACAGGACAAGGGGCAATGGGTTTGAACTGGCAGGGGGGAGATTTAGACTGGATGTTAGGAGGAAGTTGTTTGCAGTGAGGGTGGTGAGACACTGGCACAGGTTGCCCAGGGAGGTTGTGGCTGCTCTCTCTCTGGAGGTGTTCAAGGCCAGGTTGGAGGAGGCCTTGAGTGACCTGTACTAGTGGGAGGTGTCCCTGCCTATGGCAGGGGGTTGGAACTGGCTGATCCTTGAGGTCCCTTCCAACCTTACTATTCTATGATTCTATTATATTAATATATAATTAATATTTTAATCTGATTTGCATTCAGGGAGACCATGCCTTGAGCAGAAGTTTGGGATAGAAACCTGCTAAAGTCTCTTCAAAGATGAATTATTGTTCCGTTATATTAGTTTGAGAAATAACAGACTAGCAGAAGTGACAAATTCTGTTCCACCTCTGTTAATGACTCTTCTTCAAAAATTTCAGCTACTTTTCACTTCTAGAATTTCTAATAAGGAAAGGATAGAAAAGCAGTGATTTAAATTTATGCTAGCATGGATCTCATGAAACTTTGGAGTACCATTCTGAGGGACTAGGACTTTATTGGTACTCCAATTAATCTTATCAGTTGATGCAAACTGAGATAACAAATTTCCTGAATGAATCCCTGATCATGAAACACACATTTGCTGACGTATTTGTAACACCACATATATATAACATAAAAATAAAATTTTCATGTTTAAGTTAGAGCCTCTGGCAGGGGGTTGGAACTAGACGATCCTTGTGGTCCCTTCCAACCTTACCATTCCATATGATGTTGAATTATCAAGGGGTTGTGATATGTATTATTCTGCATTTCTCTGCTTTCTAGTATTTTACATAGGGAAGTATTTTACATAGGGAAGTATTTTACATAGGGAAGAGTTTTTTGTTTGGTTGTTTGATTGGTTGGTTTGGTTTGGTTTGTTTTTTGTCTTTTCCTGAAATGCAGATAATAGGATGTTGCTGTGTTGTGTTACTGGTAAGATCTTGACAACTAACTGTCTCAAAATAGGTACTGATTAGGCTCAATGATCTTGGAGGTTATTTCCAACCCAAATGGCTCTGTGATTCTGTGATTCAGCTCTATCCTTATGACACGAATGTTTGGGATTTATTTTGGGCATATGGCTTTAGATAATCTCAAAAAGAGTAAAATTCCTCAATGTCCAGGTGCTTTTAGAGGGAGTTTGTGTTGTAAATGCAATGTAGATGTTTTATATCTAGCTAAGACCATCAACACGCCTATGTGCAATGATTCTGAGTCAGACTTCCACTCCTCTGGGAGTACCAACCTCTGGCAGAATGGAGGAGCAAGCAATGAGTGGAGTGGGTGGACATTTCCCACTAACACAGCTGAAGGATTTGCAATATGAAGTTGTGGCCACTATCACAGACTCACAGAATCACAGAATGTCAGGGGTTGGAAGGGACCTCCAAAGCTCATCCAGTCCAACCCCCCTGCCAGAGCAGGATCTCCTATACCAGATTACACAGGAACACATCCAGGTGGGTTTTGAATATCTCCAGACAGGGAGACTCCACAACCCACCCTGGGCAGCCTGTTGCAGTGTTCTGTCACCCTCACAGGGGAAAAAATTCCTCCTCATGTTTCCATGGAACTTCCTATGCCTCAGCTTCCACCCAGTGCCTCTTGACCTGTCTCTTGGGCATCACCCAGCAGAGCCTGGCTCCAGCCTCCTAGCACTCACCTTTACATATTGATAACCATTGCTGAGGTCACCCCAGCAGCACAGCCCCAGCTCCCTCATTTTCTCCTTGTAACAGAGCTGTTCCATTCCCTTCAGTATCTTTGTGGTTCTCTGCTGGACTCTCTCAAGCAGTTCTATGTCTCTTTAACTGGGGGGGAGGTGTGGGGTGTGGGGGGTGTGGTGGCAGAACCAGGCACAGTACTCCAGATGCAGCCTCACCAGGGCAGAGTATAGGGGGCAGGAGAAACATAGTAAAGAGGCAGGTAATCACTGATCACCACACCCTGTACTGAGCCAAAACTGGGCTTGGAAAATGTTCTTCTTGTCAAGGTAATCCTTCATGTGTCTCTCAGGAGATGAAAAGCAGGTTTGGATGGCTCAAGTTCTTCTCTTTCCAGTATTCTCAAAACCACTGGAGGGTTTTCTCCAATAGCTCAGCATGAATGAGTTACCATTCCAGATGTCTCTTGGGTTGAGTTTGCAGTCCACCTGAACCAAATCAAACATTACCACTGGGAACTGCCAGTGGGACTTAGGCAGTTCTGGAAATCCTACTGCTGTGTATGTATTATGAGAGCAAGGCAGCAGAACTGACCTGTGCATGGCAAAACCTGATTGATGGAGCTGAACAGAAAAGGGAAAAATAAATTAGGTCTTAATAAAATTGGAAATGAAAGCTGAAAGAATGCTGTATGTCCCTAGCAAGAGGAAAAAAAATCATGAGGAGAATATTCATTATGACAGAAAGTATTGAAAGTGCAGGATATTTGTTCTCTAAAATAGAAGTGATGAGCTGGCTCAGAGCTGGGCTCCCTGCTGATGGATCTGTTTTACTGCTTTATTTTCCCTTTAACTTTTCTTATCCTTTTAAATATTTGAAGGGGAGAAGATTTTCATTCTTTCTTTCTTTTAAAGTAGTAGAAAGCTTATGCAGGTTTGACTCTACAGCTGGGGAAGACCGAACATGCTTTTTTCTCTGCTGTGGAGCAACATGAAGATGGAAGAGTTGGGCAGAGAGAAATTAATTTTTACCATGTCAGTTCCTAACTAAAATGGTGACCCTTCCCAGCTCCCAGGGCTGCTCCCCCTGGTACTGGGACTATGTGTTGTGACAGCAGTTTAACCACAGAAGAACCTGCTCATCATCCTACATGTCCATCACTACTTCTCCAGCAGAAGTTTCTGGCTTTCCAGATCCTCCATGCTGTGGCTGTAGTTGTTCCTTAACCCAATTCTGTCAAAAAGATCCAGTTCATTTGAGCACTTTTAATGGTAGAGGTTTTTGGTTTCCTTTTTCAACCTGGATGAGTTTGACAGACTGTGGAACTGAGTGGGCAGGGGAATGAATTACACTTGGACAGATGGTCCCTTAATTCACGCTGCTATTACTACTTCTGTGGTGGTGCTGAGCTACTGTAATGAACACAGCAGTGCTCATGGCTCTATTGCAGTAGGTGCCATACAAAGAGAGATGGAAATAGATCCTGTCCTGGAAAAACTTACCTTCCTCTAGACAAAATATCCAAGAGAGGAGAGAAACTGGTGAAGGCTCTGTAGTGCACGTGGCTGATCTGGGATTCTTTAGTATGGAGAGAGGAGGCTGAAGGAAAGCCTCTTCACTCTCTGTAACTCCCTGAAAGGAGGTTGGAATGAGGTGGGAGTTGGTCTCTTCTCCCAAGTAACAAGTGGTAGAACAGTAGGAAACAGCCTCAAGTTGCACCAGGGGAGGTTTAGGTTGCATGTGAGGAAAAACATTCTTCCCCAAAAGTCTTGTCAAGCTCTGGAAAAGGCTGCCCAGGGCAGTTGAGGAGTCCCCATCACTGGAGAGACTTAAAAGCTGTGTAGATGTGGTGCTGAGGGACATGGTTTAGTGGTGACCTGGCATTCCTGAGTTAAGAACTGGACTTGAAGATCTTGTCACTTGTTGGGGTGGCATTTTAGCAACACCAAGAACATGTTTCTACATCTGTTGACATAACCACAAAGCCATCATTTCCTGCAGGCTGCAGAGCTCTTTCCAAACCTGGTGACATGAATTTGATTGTATTAAAAACATGCAAAACAACATTAATACAGTGCCTAATATTCTAATTATCTTTGCTTTACTGCAGTTTGGCTTGTGTTTTCCATTTTCCCCTATACTATGCTATCCACTCTGTAGAATGACCAGAATGTATAATTCTGCTCTAATTGATAATTGCTTCTTTATCCTTTATTCACATTTTCTCTTGATTCACAAACTGTCTGACCCTAGGCAATGGCTTTGTGTTATCAAGGAAGAGGTTAAGAGGAAGAGGCTAATGTCCAAGCTAAATCTTCCCTCTTCCAGCTCAAAGCTGTTGTCCCTTATCACTACAAGCCCTTGTCAAAAGCCCCCCCTCAGTTTCCTTGTAGTTTCCCTTCAGTTAACTGAAAGGCTTCTATGATGTGTTCCCAGAGCCTTCTGCAGGCTGAGCAACCCCAGCTCTCACAACCTGTCCCCTCAGAGGGCATTCTCCAGCTCTCTGATCTTCTTTCGTGGCCTCCTTTGGTCCTGCTTCAACATTTCAATGCCTTTATGTTGGGGACACCAGAACTGGACACAATACAGAGGGGATAATCACAACAAATATATCCCAGCAGTTCACTGTGTGGTTTCTGCTGGTTTCCTCCTTGAATTTGTGTTTAATTAAAGTAAATTCTATGATGCTGTTAGTGAGGTTTCTTATTCTTCCTTTGATAGCCTCAGAGCCAGTAAAATAAACTGTAGTGGTTGAACAATTATGCAATTAATGGATCGGTGTGGTTGGCAACTGTGTTGCCAGGGAGATAGTCAAAATGTTGGGGATTTTTTTGGTTTGTTGGGTTTCTTTAGTGCTGTAATTCAAGGTGGGTCCCAAAGAGTCTTGTAGTTTCCACCTTGTTTGCTGTCATCTCTGCTCTAGGTGACAAAGAGAACCTTGCTGAATTGTTTTGAGAGCAGAAAGGAAGTGGAATAGAAGACATTTTAGTCTATCGATTTTTCACTTGTTTGGTGGTTTCTTTTTTTTTTTTTTTTTTTTTTTTTCTTTTTCATCTTCCTAAAGCATTTTCTGGTTCTTTTTCTTATTGTTGGATTTGTAATAAGTTCTATATAAATACCTTTCCCTTATTATATAATGCCCTTAGTCAGGCTGTAGCTGTCTGTAAACACCAGCATGAGATGATTGTTTTGTTTTTTCTCTGAACTCCTTCACAGTAACATGACTGTGATTTTCTTTCCAAGGAGTATCAGCTGGGCAGATCTAAACACTCCTACCTAGGATGAGATAGCATCTGTCTGTCTAAGACTGCTGGAGAGCTCAGCCCTTTGAGAAGCTTATAGGAGAGGTTTAGACAATTTGATTTATTCATGCACCAGTACCTGGTAAAAGCAGCAGTACTGAGAAAAACTTTGGCAGCCATTACCTTTGGGGTTGCAGAACTCTCTGTGCCAGAAATCCAGGTGGACTGGATGCTGCCAGATCAGGTAGTTGTTGACAGCAATAAGGCTGAGGGGAGACCTCACTCACTACAGCTCCCTGAAAGGAGGTTGCAGTGAGGTGGGGCTTGATCTCTTCTCTCTAGTATCAAGTGGTAGAATCAGAGGAAATGGCCTCAAGTTATTTTTAGGGGGGGTTAGGTTGGATATTAGGAAAAAAATCTTTCCTACAAGAGTGGGCAGGCATTGGAATAGGTTATCCAGGGAGGTGGTGGAGTCACTGTCCTTGGAAGTGTAGACATGGTACTTGGGAATGTGATTTAATGGCCATGGTGGTGTTAGGTTGATCTGAAAGGGGCCTACAGGAAGACTGGGGAGGGACTATTGACAAAGTCTTGTAATGACAGGACAAGGGGCAATGGGTTTGAACTGGCAGAGGGGAGATTGAGACTGGATGTTAGGAGGAAGTTGTTTGCAGTGAGGGTGGTGAGACACTGGCACAGGTTGCCCAGGGAGGTTGTGGCTGCTCCCTCCCTGGAGGTGTTCAAGGCCAGGTTGGAGGAGGCCTTGAGTGAGCTGTGCTAGTGGGAGGTGTCCCTGCCTATGGCAGAGGGTTGGAACTGGATGATCTTTGAGGTCACTTCCAACCTTACCATTCTATCATTTTCTAGGATTGAAAGGTTTCCCTTTTGGGAAATGAACTTTCTGTTCTCCCTCTAATCATGGGAGACAGACTAGAGAGTGAAAGTGGATGTGTTTGGACTCTACAACTTGACAGGACTGAACAAAACCAGATTCATTCCCCAGTAATCACAATTACAGATGTCAAACCTCATATAAATACTACGGATGTGACCCTGCAGTTTTCCCTCACTTTCTATTCCATGGATGTGAAGGACAACTGAGAGAGTTTTGCCAAGGTCTCTGTGAAATCTGTGGCCGTGCTGCCATGCATCCAATCAAATGCAGATGTTTAGAGTTTGTACATCCAGCAGTGCAGCCTCCTAGTCCTGATCTTGCTCTTTCCTAGCTTCATGAATATAAGTTTAAGCCTCATATTTTGGCAGAATCAGTACGGCTGCTGCTGGCTGAAGCACCTCGAGTCCCTGATTTAAAGCACTGCCTGAGGGTCACAGGGTTGAGGCTGAGCAGATATGATGTGATTAAATAAATATTCAGATGATGAGCAAAACCCTTGTGTACATGAGTGTCTCAATAGCATTGTGCTAATGACAAGTGAGTCATATCATTTAGACTAACCCATCGTGCCTTGTGTAGCTGTTTATTAAGCTAAACAGCTTGCTCCTGCTCTTCTTCTGTGTTTAGACAGAAAGGAAGTTACAAGAGATAAAGGAGCACTGCATTTACTCTTCTCCACACTGGTGAGACCCCACCTGGAGTACTGCATCCAGTTCTGGAGTGCTGGAAGGGGTCCAGAGAAGGGCCATGAGGACGATCAGAGGGCTGGAACTGCTCTGCTGTGAGGAGAGACTGAAGCAGTTGGGGCTGTGCAGTCTGGAGAGGCGAAAGCTCTGAGGTGACCTTATTGTGACCTTTCAGTATCTTAACGGGGGGCTACAAGAAAGCTGGGGAGGGACTTTTGAGGCTGTCAGGTTGGGATAGGACTGAGGAGACTAAAACAAAACTGGAAATGGGGAGATTCAACCTGGATGTTAGGAAGAAGTTGTTCAGCATGAGGGTGGTGAGAGCCTGGGAGGGGCTGCCCAGGGAGGTGGTGGAAGACTCATCCCTGGAGGTTTTTCAGGCCAGGCTGGATGTGGCTCTGGGCAAACTGAACTAGTGTGAGGTGTCCTTGCCCATGGCAGGGGGTTTGGAGCTGGCTGATCCTTAAGGTCCCTTGCAACTCTGACTGATTCCACGATTCTATCTACAAAAAAATAAGATGAGAAAACAGGAAAGGGCTAGTCTAGAGGTGGATCAGATGATTGCATTTGGTTATAGGAGCACTAAGATTGTATTTTCTTTTAAAGAACAGGGAATTTTCAGAAACAGTTTAGCCAATGTAGCATTTTTGCACATGGTCACCTTGATTTCCATTCCTGGAGTCACTCATGGAAAGGACCATGTGTGGTGCAGGAAGGCTGAAACAGTTTGACTCAGTTTTGTGGCTTTGAGGCAAGCAGGTTATCTGAGCAAGTGAGGAGAGGCCTTGAGTAACCTGTACTAGTGGGAGGTGTCCCTGCATATGGCAGGGGGTTGGAACTGGATGATTCTTGAGGTCCCTTCCAACCTTACCATTCTATGATTCTGTGTTCTGGAACCTGCATGTTTTTGCAGGTATGAGACAGACAATCCAAAGAGAGATCTTGCTGACTGACATAGATTAATTAGATCAAACTCTGCTGGATTGTAACATTGAGAACGCAGTTCAGTTCAACATCTAAGAATCCACTGTTATCCACCCTCCACTCCAGGGATTTTATTTTCATTGCTTTTCTTCCTCTAAAAGTACCAGAAAGATCAGAAAGAGGAGACTCACTGAAGGACAATTTGGTATTTCACTCACGGGGGGTCTGGACAATGTGAAGATGACTAATGCAGCTATTTCAGATGTAAGAAAATACATCCAGTAGACAGCAAGCAACCTTACTCCTGATTTTTTTTTTTCACCCCCCTAGCAAGGCTTAGTGGATGCGTAGATCGTAGAGCTGTTTGATTTTGAACCTATATTTTCAAGAGCAGAGCAAGGCCAAATCCTTGGCTGGTGAGCAGAAGCCTTGCGTGGATGAGTTTCTCTGTGGCACTCTGTTAATGACAAATGAGTCACATCATTTTGACTAATTGATCTTGTCTTGTGCATTTGTTTATTAACATGAAGCTACTTACTTCTGTTCCCATTTTGCATTTGTACAGACATGAAGGTTGCAAGCAGCTAACAGGCAGGTTTCTGTTGATCTGTGACCAAGCACAACTCCAGGCTGGGTGGAGAATGGCTGAGAGCAACCCTCAGGAAAAAGACCTGGGGGTCTGGGGTGATGAAAAGCTCAACATGAGCCTGCAGTGTGAGTGTAGCCCCAACAGCAACTGTGTGCTGGGCTGCAGCAAGAGCAGTGTGGGCAGCAGGGCAAGGGAGGGGATTCTGCCCATTTGCTCTGCTCTCCTCACAGCCCACCTGGAGTCCTGTGTGCAGTTCTGGACCCCCAGCACAGGAAGGACATGGAACTGTTGGAGCAGGTCCAGAGGAAGCCACAAAGATACTGAGAGGGCTGCAGCAGCTGTGCTGTGAGGGCAGGCTGAGAGAGTTGGGGCTCTGCAGCCTGGAGAAGAGAAGGCTTCCATGAGACCTTAGAGTAGCCTTCCAGGATCTGAAGGGGACTACAGGAAGGCTGGGGAGGGACTATTGACAAGGGACAATGGGTTTGAACTGGCAGAGGGAAGATTTAGACTGGATGTTAGGAGGAAGTTATTTAGAGTAAGGGTGGTGAGACACTGGCACAGGTTGCCCAGGGAGGTTGTGGCTGTTCTTTCCCTGGAGGTGTTCAAGGCCAGGTTGGATGAGGCCTTGAGTGACCTGTACTGGTGGGAGGTGTCCGTGGCTATGGCAGGGGGTTGGAACTGGATGATCCTTGAGGTCCCTTCCAACCTTACCATTCTATGATTCTATGATTTTTAATGGTTCCTCTGATGGACCTGCTCTTGTGACACACCACCTGGAGCACTGTGCCCAGTTCTGGAGCCTCTATTACAAGAAAGGTGTAGACATGCTGGAATGTGTGCAGAAAAGGGCCATGAAGATGGTCAGAGGGCTGGAGCTCCTCTCCAGTAAGGACAGGCCAAGGGAGCTGGGGCTGTTCAGTATGAAGAAGAAAAGGCTCAGAGACCTTATTGTGACCTTCCAATATTTGAAGAGGGTGTACAGAAAAGCTGGTGAGGGAATTTTTAGGGTGTTGGGGCTAATGGATCCAAGCCCGAGCAGGGGAGATTTTGATTAGATGTTAGGAAGAAGTTCTTTGGTGCAAGGGTGATGAGACTCTGGAACAAGTTGCTCAGAGAAGTGATGGAAGCTTCATCCCTGGAGGTTTTTAAGGCCAGGCTGAATGTGGCTCTGGGCAACCTGATCTAGTGTGAAGTGTCCTTGCCGGTGGCAGGGCTTTTGGGACTGGATGATCCTTGAGGTCTCTTCCAACCCTGTGATTCTGTAAGAGTCCTGGCATGTAGTTTCCAGCTTGCTTCAACAATGGTTTTAGCAACAGGAAGAATTTTACTGTTTAAATTATTAAACAAGCCTTCCAATACTAACCAGTTAACATCCTTCTTTTAGTTGTTAAATTTCTGTTGGAATCTCCTGAAAGCCACAGTGCAGGCTGTGTGTGTGGAATGGGTACCACTAAGAGCTGACTCTGCTCTGTGGGGCATGTTCAGATGCAGGATGTGCATCCTCACCTCTCTTTACAGCTCCTGCTCCTCACAAAGGGAAGAGCTTTCTTTTCAGGATATGTGACTTTGCTATTGATTGTCTAGGAAACAGATCCTTGCCAATGAGCCTGAAGGGCCAGGCTGATCAAAAGATTAATAGACAGGTTGGTGTTGAGGGTTTCTTTCCCCCTTTCTGTTACAGTTTTAACTAATGTGGTTCATTAAAATTGGAAGGTAGA
The DNA here is from genome assembly GCA_013396675.1 of Eubucco bourcierii. Classification (NCBI taxonomy): domain Eukaryota; kingdom Metazoa; phylum Chordata; class Aves; order Piciformes; family Ramphastidae; genus Eubucco; species Eubucco bourcierii. The sequence continues at coordinate 116,168 of VWZE01011528.1, forward strand.
TAAATGACAAAACCTAGTTTGGGTGATAGCTTCTGGGGACCAAATGCTATTCCTCTTCATTTCCCATGCTGGAAAACAAAGAAGCAAATAGGAAAAAAAAAATTATGAAGGGAGAGCTAAAAAGAGTTAATAGTGCTTAAATCTGAGCTTTCCTTCTGTCCCCTTGGCATTGTCCATGCCCAGTGCCCCTTCCCTGGAAACATTCAAGTTCAGATTGGATGTGATTTTGAGCAACCTAATGTGGTTGCAGATGTCCCTTCTGACTGCAGGGTTGTTGGACTGGATGACCTTTAAAGTCACTTCAAACCCAAACCATTCTATGATTTATTCTATGTGCAGCTGCAGTCATTATCACTGGTGAACCACACCAGCAGCTGGGCACTCACCTTCCAAGAAGCCAAGGGAAAGAAACCGAGATGAGTGTTTGCAAACCTAGCTGTAGAAACCACATTGTTTGTTTGAGGTCCCAGATTCTGTTGCTGCAGGTGGTAAGGTGCTCTCGTCAGACCCCACCTGGAGTACTGTGTGCAGTTCTGGAACCCTCAGCACAGGAAGGACATGGAAGTGTTGGAGCGGGTCCAGAGGAGGGCCACAAAGATGATCAGAGGGCTGGAGCAGCTCTCCTATGAGGACAGGCTGAGAGAGTTGGGGCTCTTCAGCCTGGAGAAGAGAAGGCTTCGAGGGGACCTGATAGTAGCCTTCCAGTATCTGAAGGGGGCCTACAGAAAGGCTGGGGAAGGATTATTTACAAGGTCCTGCAATGACAGAACAAGGGGCAATGGGTTTAAACTGGCAGAGGGGAGATTTAGACTGGATGTTAGGAGGAAGTTCTTTACAGTGAGGGTGGTGAGGCACTGGAACAGGTTGCCCAGGGAGGTTGTGGATGCTCCCTCCCTGGATGTGTTCAAGGCCAGATTGGATGAGGCCTTGAGCAACCTGTGCTAGTGGGAGGTGTCCCTGCCTATGGCAGGGGGTTGGAACTAGATGATCCTTGAGGTCCCTTCCAACCTTACCATTCTATGATTCTATGATAAGTTAGGGAAATGCCCCAAAGCTTTGTTCTCTGACTACCACAGGGCTACTGAGCTGCAGCAGTTCTGCTTCTCTCAATGTCAAACTCACTCTCTGAAACGAGATAAGAAAGTAAACATTCAGCTCCCAGTGTCTATATTTCTAAGGGGGAAATGACATTTCATAAATACTCAACTCTGCTGTTCTCAACATCCAATTTTCTATATTGGATTCATTTCTCAAATCTACTTACTCAGTTCAGAAGACTGAAATGTTAATCTAACAAGTCCTGCAGTTTTATAAGCAGCGTGTAGCTTTCCATTTAATCTGACAGTTGCATTTAAATGACCCTACAGCTTTAGGGCACCCAGACAACCATTATTTCATTAGAACATTTCCATACAATCATAAATAATTCTATGCATGATAACTCTTGAAAGGAAATAATGTGCATATGGTGTGGCTGGTATCAAGTGTTGAAAGAATGTGTGTTGTGAAAATTTATCCACAGGAAACCACTATTCCCAGAGGCCAGATAGCAACTGAGCAGTCAAACCGAGCTGTTCCTCACCATAGTTTACTCTTTCTCTCCTCTGCAGAGAAGCAGAGTTTTTGATTGAGGGAGGTTCTCCTACACCTCTACTCTGCCCTGGTGAGACCTCATCTTAAGTACTGCGTTCGGTTTTGGGCTCTCCATTTTAAAAGGGACAGGGATCTGCTGGAGAGGGTCCAACAGAGGGCTATATGAGGATGCTGAAGGGACTGGAGCACTGCCTGATGAGGAAAGGCTGAGGGACCTGGGGCTGCTTAGTCTGGAGAAGACTGAGAGGGATTTTAATCAAATGTTTATCAATGTCTGAGGGCTGAGGGTCAGGAGGAGGGGGGGACCCTCCTTGCTTCAGGCTCTGCTCACTGCTGCCTGGGCTAGGATACGGACCAATGGATGGAAGCTGCAGCACAGGAGGTTCCAGCTCAACACAAGGGGGAACTTCTTTCCTGCAAGGGTCCCAGAGTACTGGCACAGACTGCCCAGAGGGGTTGTGGAGTCTCCTTCTCTGGAGCCTTTCCAGGCCTGCCTGGATGTGTTCCTGTGTGCCCTGAGCTAAATTGTCTGGTCCTGCTCTGGCAGGGAGGTTGGACTGGATGATCTCTTTGGGTCCTTTCCGACCCCTAACATTCTGTGAGCCTGTGATCTTGTGACCACTACATTAAGACTGCTAACAAAAAAAAAAAAAAAAAAAAAAAAAAAAA
>VWZE01011528.1:118453-128662 GCA_013396675.1 Eubucco bourcierii
AAAAAAAAAAAGGTCCACTTAATGACAGTTCTAGCAGATTTTTAACATTTGTGATTTCAGAACCAGCTAAGGCTCTGCTCAGTGCACCACTGAGCAGTTGTCAGTTGTTAATCAGCTGAAGTCAATTAGTGTTCTGGCTCTGGATTTGTTCGATGTGTGACAGCTCTGAGTGGCTCCATGGGACTAGAAGGGACTGACAAAGGGGAAAGAAACATTTCTAGGAATTGCTTGCTTCTGTCCTTCAAATTCAGGACACCTATGCAAATTTTCATCATGGTTTGTAAATTTAAAGTTTCACCCAGTCCTAATCAGCTTTCTCAAACTGCTGGCCTAAAGCACAGGGCAGTTTGTTTCAGAGAATAGAATAGAATTATAGAACACATCAGGTTGGAAGGGACCCTCAAAGGTCATCCTGTCCAAGTCCTACCTGCAGTAAGCAGAGACCTCCCCAACTAGATCAGAATTTTCAGAGCCGCATCAAGCCTGACTTGGTAGGTCTCCAGGGATGGGGTCTCCATCACGGATCTGGGCAACCTGTTCCAATGTTTCACCACTCCTGTTGAGAAGAACTTCCTCTTTAAGTCCATCCTATATCTACCCTGCCTCAGTTTCAATCCATTGCCCCTCATCTATCACTATAAGCTTCTTCTGGCCTTCCCATGGGCCCTCTTCAGCTGTAAGGCCTCCCCAGTGCCCTCTCTTCTCCAGGCTGAACAGCCCCAACTGTGTCAGCCTGTCCTAGGAGAGGTGCCCCAACCCTCTGGTCATCTTTGTGGCCTTCTGGACCCATTCCAACAGGTCCACATTCTTTTCATGTTGGGGGCCCCAGAACACAGTATTCAAGAAGAGTTGATCCTCAGAAGTGCTGCCTTTAGTTTTTCACTCAAGGGTGCCCTGCTGAGAAACTCATCCACACGAGGATTCTGCTCATCATCCAAGATTTGGCCTTGTTCTGCTCACAGCTCCTGAAATATTATATTAAAAATGAGACAGCTCAATGATCTGTGCATCCACCACGGGGGCAGCTTTCTCAGTAGATAAGCACAGTGCTTGCAAAAAAGCTTTTACTCTACATATTTTTGAGCTGGTCACCTACAGTCACTGGGCACAGAGTAGTCCTGGATGCTACTGAGGGCCATGGATGGACTCCAACACAAAGGTACCGGGCAGTAGGGGCAAAAAATACCTTTCTGTGCCAACAAAATGCTGTGCAGGTGCCTGTGGGGTAAATTTCCTGGAGCTCATAGTACTCTTTCTTTGAGTCTGGGATTGGAGTGGGTTGGAACTGGATGATCCTTGAGGTCTCTTCCAACCTTTACCATTCTGTGATTTCCAGAGATTTCCCATTCAGCCAGAGCTATGGTGTGCTGCTAAGAAGCTGGGAGGAGAAGGACAATTCATGGCTTTTTGAAACCCTATGAAGAAATATCATGTTTGAATCTTCCCCAAAATGCAAGCTCTGCTCCTTGATCTCAACTCCTCCCTTCCAGAGCAGCAGCAGACTCAAGTCAATTAATTCAATTCCATCATATTTCTAAGCAATGAGCTTTCATGTTTATAAAGATTGAAATTTGGGCGTTTAAAACTTTTAATTTTGTTTCAAAGCTGATCCATTTCTCTCAGGAGATGTATTCCATGGAGTGCTGAATATATGCATGTACATGGACAATAGGGATTCATTAGCTGGCAGAAGCTGGGGGCTTTTGTCTGGTTTGTTGACACTTCCTTTCATATGGAAAATCCAGCACCAAGTTTTCATCTATTCATGTTGTGTCACCTCCTGTAAAAGTCAATATGTCACTATTTTCTGTACGTCAGCTGAGACTGATGGGAGTGCTGACTTTAAAGACAGGTCAGAAAGGCAGCAGGGAAAGAGAAGGGGGGGAGAAAAAAAAAGAGGCAACAACCTTTGTGAAAGCAGAGTGATGCTAAATGTCACAGAACAAAGATTTAGATGCAATTTAGAGAGCTGACATGCAAAATGTGTACACTGTGGAGTTCAGAGGCTTGGGTAAAACGTTGCAAAGTCTGTGATATTATACCCAGACACCTTATTACTTCCTCATTCTCCTCCAAAGCTCCAATCTGTCTTCTAAGGCACCAAGATCTCTTTTAGCACTACTGCAGGTCTGCATCATCAAGTGTGATGCTCAGTGGTGTTTTGCAGACTGTTGTTCAGCTGTCACCATGAGTTGGAAATGTATCAACTGCTGTTTCAGGCTATTCTCTACTTTTACATTAGTCCATTATCCCCAAATGGATTTGGACTAAAAGTTTGGCTTGAAGCTGCTTTTTGACTACCCAGACTATCATTAGAGCAGCCTAGGGAGAGAGTAGAGGCACCAGCTGATGATGGTAAAAATCCAGGAGGAGCAGCTGATGCCTCATCAGGCTGTGCTGCCATTCAGTGAGAGATGGACAGGCTGGAGAGTTGGGTGGAAGAAAACTTAATGAAAGCCAGCAAGGGCAAGAGTAGAGTCTTTCATCTAGGGAGGAATAATTTCCTGCATCAGTAGAGGTGAGGGGTTGAACAGGTGGGAAGCAATTGTACGGGGAAGGATCTGACAGTACTGAAGGCTAACAAGTTCCCTGTGAGCCAACAATGTCACCTTGTGGCCAAGAAGGCCACTGGTCTCCTGGGGTGCCTTGAGGAGAGTGTAGACACTGGCTCCAATTCTGGCCTTCCCAGTTCAACAGAGACAAGCAACTGCTGGAGAGAGTTCAGAAGAGACTATGAAGATGCTGTGGGGCCTGGAGCATCTCTCTGAGAAGAGGCTGAGAGCCCTGGGGCTCTTGAGCCTGGAGAAGAACAGCCCCAGAGGGGATCTGATCATAGAATCATAGAATCATAGAATGGTAAGGTTGGAAGGGACCTCAAGGATCATCTAGTTCCAACCCCCTGCCATAGGCAGGGACACCTCCCTCTAGTACAGGTTACTCAAGGCCTCATCCAATCTGGCCTTGAACACATCCAGGGAGGGAGCAATGCTCAGCAAGAGCTAAAGGACCTGTGGGAAGCAAGAGAATGGGGCTAGACTCTTGTCAGTGGTATCCAGTGAGAGGACAAGGGGCAACAGGCACAAGCTGGAACCCAGGGGGTTGCATCTGAACAGCAGGAGAAACTTCTTTGGTGTGAGGGCACTGGAGCTCTGGAGCAGGCTGCCCAGAGAGGTGATGGAATCTCCTTCTCTGGAGAGCTTCCAACCCCAGGTGGCCGTTGTGATTCTGGGCAAGCTGCTCTGGGTGCCTCTGCTTTAGCACGGGGGGGTTGCACTGGATGATGTCTAGAGGTCTCTTTCAACTTTCAACCCCCACCATCTTGGCATTCTGGGATTGGATTCAGAGCTGGGAATTCTGAGAGAGTTGGGGCTCCTCAGCCTGGAGAAGAGAAGGCTTCGAGGGGACCTTAGAGTAGCCTTCCAGTATCTGAAGGGGGCCTACAGGAAGGCTGGGGAGGGATTATTGACAAGGTCTGGGAATGACAGGACAAGGGGCAATGGGTTTGAACTGGCAGAAGGGAGATTTGGACTGGATGTTAGGAGGGAATTCTTTACAGTGAGGGTGGTGAGACACTGGCACAGGTTGCCCAGGGAGGTTGTGGCTGCTCCCTCGCTGGAGGTGTTCAGGGCCAGGTTGGATGAGGCCTTGAGTAAGCTGCACTAGTAGGAGGTGTCCCTGCCTATGGCAGGGCTTTGGAACTGGAGGATCCTTGAGGTCCCTTCCAACCTTACCATTCTATGATTCTATGATTCTATAATTCTACACTGGCATCAACCCCATTTCCACTGCCTGTCTCTTGCTATTTTGAGAAGGTCCATACATTGCCACCATGATGCAAATCACCACAGAAAGCAGCTCACCTTTAACATGGAAAATGTTTAGTCCAGGAGTTGGGCTGAAAGAGTAATTCACACAAGTAATTGCCATCACAAAGACCTATCCACACTGCAGTAAATGGGATGGAAAAATTAGGATGCAGATGTCTCTGCCTGTCACTCTCTAGAGGTCACTGATTTGGGTTGATGAATTGAGACCCAGTGTCTGCCTGTGTACAGTTTAAGACCTGATTTTTGTCTGTTCTTCCCCGTGACCTCTATTGTTATGCCTGTATTGTTACTTCAGTACTGAAAATCAAAGGCAAGCACAGACTCAAAATACTGTGCATTAAAATAAATAAATAAAAAATCAAGAGTTTTAATAACTTGGTCCTACCTTTGCATTTCAAAGGAGCTGTCACATCATTCCAAGAGCCACATGTTCAGAGATAATGCCACCTATGCCAGAGACACTATTTTATTCATACCCAAAATTATTGGCTTTTTTTTTTTTAACTAAGTTGGAGTGAAAATAGAAATGAACTAGATACTCTGTACTCCAGTAATGTGCTGTGGAATCCTGCAGTTGTGGGCCACTTGAAAATGTGTTTATCTGTATGTATATAGAATCATAGAATGGTAAGGTTGGAAGGGACCTCAAGGATCATCTAGTTCCAACCCCCTGCCATATAGAGAAAGATGTAAAGTCAAACCTAGAAATGATTGAATAACAGAAAAGTTCAGGTTGGAAAAGACCCTCAGGATCATAGAATCATAGAATGGTAAGGTTGGAAGGGACCTCAAAGATCATCCAGTTCCAACCCCCCTGCCATAGGCAGGGACACCTCCTNCCAGTTCAAACCCATTGCCCCTTGTCCTGTCATTGCCAGACCTTGTCAATAGTCCCTCCCCAGCCTTCCTGTAGCCCCCTTCAGATACTGGAAGGCTACTCTAAGATGTCCTGGAAGCCTTCTCTTTTCCAGGCTGCAGAGCCCCAACTCTCTCAGCCTGTCCTCATAGCAGAGCTGCTGCAGCCCTCTGAGCATTTTGGTGGCCTCCTCTGGACTGGCTCCAACACTTCCATGTTCCTGCCTTGGGGGCTGCAGACCTGTACAGAGATCACCAAATCCAACTGATGAGGGAAGTTTGAAACCCTGGTGTTTAGTGCCCAGGGTGAAACGAGTTGGCTCCTTTCCTCTGTGCTTGATAGAGACCTGTTCCCATCACAGATCTGTCATCACCAGTGTCATGAACTGACAGCATCTCTGCAGAGAGGCTCATGGGTTGAGGAGAAGACAGGCTGCTGCCCCTTGCTTCCCACAGATGTTCCTCTGGTCTGAGCAACTCACACAGATGATATGAACCTGCACATCCTCCTGGAAACAAGCAAATGGAAATCTTCATCCCAGACCCTAAGGCAGCTGGAACAGCTTTCTGGTCAGGTAGGTCCAGAGATCTCATGCTGAGATGTCCAACAGATTTTCTTTGCTAACCACTTTCCAGGGTTTCTCTGAGGACTGAGGACTTGTTTCAGGTTTCCAGAGGTCTTTGTGCTCCTAGAGAAAGTGTCAGTATTTCATAAAAGTTTCCTAGATATTTATGTGCAATTTTATGAGATCTCATTTGTTGGAGGATGAAATGAAAGGAAAGCAATATTCTGTCATTTCTGCTTCCATGCTGCACCTCTGTTTTTTTTGTTGTTGAAAGGTATGAAGATAAAGTAAACCTGTCAAAGCCATTTTGAGCAAAAAAGGTTCTACTTTCAGCTGCTTCTGATACTGCAATCTGCACCTGGGGAACTTTGAGGGCCTTGTATCCAAGATTTTAAGAACTATGCTCAACACAACAGTGTGAATAATTGTGAAGTGACACTCATAATTATTTAAACTAGCACACTGTGTAGCCCCACCTCTCCTTCAATGGTTCAGGGAAGAATGCAGGGATCACATTAGCATAAATTTCATTTACTGTCTCATATAAAATGTAAATCAATAAGACTAAACTTCAGGTAGCATTCATTTAGTTTTTCAGGCAGGGCAAGGATTCTACTTAGAGGTGAGGGATAAATAAATGAGCAGCCACCTATGAAACATTCGAATTCAGCTGTGAAAACAGAGCATAGTCCTTCTAAGTGTCTCTTTCAGGGGTCTGGTTGAAACTGCTTTAGGAATTCTCTTTCTCTCAGATTTGGTGTGATGCAGCCCACTTCAAATTCTTTGCTAGAAACCCTTATTGAAACACGTTTTGAAGTCATCTCTTTAGCAATGTCAGTGAACACTGATGGAGGGTGTGGATTCCCAAATTGTTTCAAGACCAAGATCTAGTGTCTGTTTTAAAGCTGACTGACTGCTGAGCTTGCAGAATCATAGAATGGTGGGAGTTGGAAGGGACCTTTGGACATGAACTACTCCAAACCTCCCCTGCTAAAGCAAGGCCATCCACAGCAGCTTGCCCAGGATCACAATGTTTGGAGGGAGGGTTTGAAATCTCTCCAGAGAAGGAGTCTCCACAGCCTCTTTGGGCAGCCTTCTCCAGGCCTCCATCACCCTTGCAGCAAAGCAGTTTCATAGAATCATATCATGGTAAGGTTGGAAGGGACCTCAAGGATCATCCAGTTCCAACCCCCTGCCATAGGCAGGGACACCTCCCACTAGTACAGGTCACTCAGGGCCTCGTCCAGCCTGACCTTGAACACCTTCAGGGCAACCTGTGCCAGTGTCTCACCACCCTCACTGCAAACAACTTCCTCCTAACATCCACTTTCAATCTCCCCTCTGCCACTTCAAACCCATTGCCCCTTGTCCTGTCATTCCCAGACCTTGTCAATAGTCCCTCCCCAGCCTTCCTGTAGCCCCCTTCAGATCCTGGAAGGCTACTCTAAGGTCTCCTAGAAGCCTTCTCTTGTCCAGGCTGAAGAACCCCAACTCTTGTAGCCTTACTCAGACCAGAGGTTCTGCAGCCCTCTGAGCATCTTTGTGGCCTCCTCTGGATTGGCTCCAACAGTTCCATGTCCTTCCTGTGCTGGGGGCTCCAGAACTGTACACAGGACTCCAGATTGTTTCTCCTTAAGCAAACAATCCATGCACTGTTCCGGGACAGTGAACCCAACATCCACACCCAACAGCTGTGAGTGCCAGCAGCCTGCACCATACCAACATCTCAGAAGCTGGTAGCCTTCAACACTCCAACCACCCCTGTAAAATGCTGCTGTACTGTACACAGAAGCTCTCCTCAGAGCCTTGTTTTCTGGCAGGTCTGAGAAAATAAACAGGCTTTGAAGTATGCCCTGAAAGTCTTTCCAAACTGTAAGTCAAGTGCGACTTTCTACAGCCTGACAAGAGTTTAACATGATTCCTATCTTTATATATATATATAAAAATTTTAAGTCACAGTTCTTTATTTATCATAGGATTTGAGGAACAAAAGTCTCCTGCCTTTGATTGCCTGGGAGAAAACATTTTAGAGATGCCTCTACAGAGTTCTAAGGGTTGTTTAAAGTCATCTGCTTTTGTAAAGATGGAAGTTCAAGGGAAATGATTTCAAAGAACCTCAGAGAAAGGCAACCAACGTTGGCATTTCTTCTCATTTGTATATTCCTTAGCTTTTATTTGAAGGAGAGAAAGTTTTGTTGTTTTGTATAGACAGAACTGAGATGGAAAATGCCAAAAATTCCAATCAGCTCCAAAGGAATGGAGACTCCTATCACCTGCTGAAATCAACAGGGGCATTATTGGCTTTGCTTCATTTCAACCTGGAAATAGGTAACAGGGACGAGACTGTAAGCAGAGATTAGTGGCAGAATATAATGGTTAAACCTCTTCAAGATGATCATCTCTCTGTTGAAGATGCTATTCAAGGCAAAGCATTTGAATAAAATCTCTTGGGGGAACTTCAGCAAGACTGAAATGTTTGTCAGAAATGCTGGGGAAGTGTTATTTTATAGAATGATAGAATCATAGAATGGTAAGGTTGGAAGGGACCTCAAGGATCATCTAGTTCCAACCCCCTGCCACAGGCAGGGACACCTCCCACTAGCACAGCTCACTCAAGGCCTCATCCAGCCTGGCCTTGAACACCTCCAGGGAGGGAGCAGCCACAACCTCCCTGGGCAACCTGTGCCAGTGTCTCACCATCCTCACTACAAACAACTTCCTCTTGATATCCAGTCTAAATCTCCCCTCTGCCAGTTCAAACCCATTGCCCCTTGTCCTGGCATTACAAGACCTTGTCCATAGTCCCTCCCCAGCCTTCCTGGAGCCCTCTTCAGATCCTGGAAGGCTACTCCAAGGTCTCCTGGAAGCCTTCTCTTGCCCTGGCTGCAGAGCCCCAACTCTCTCAGCCTGTCCTCACAGCAGAGCTGCTGCAGCCCTCTCAGCATCTTGGTGGCCTCTTCTGGACTGGCTTCAACAGTTCCATGTCCTTCCTGTGCTGGGGGCTCCAGAACTGCACACAGGATTCCAGGTGGGGTCTGAGGAGAGCAGAGCCAAGGGGCACAATCCCCTCCCTTGCCCTGCTGCCCACACTGCTCTCTCTGCAGCCCAGCACACAGTTGCTGTCTGGGCTGCACTCACACTGCAGCCTCATCTTGAGCTTTTCATCACCCCAGACCCCCAGGGCCTGTTCCTCAGGGCTGCTCTCAGCCATTCACCACCCAGCCTGGAGTTGTGCTTGGGATTGTTCCTACCCAGGTGCAGGACCTTACACTTGGCCTTGCTGAATGTCATGAGGTTGGCCTGGGCACAGCTCTGCAGCCTGTCCAAGTCCCTCTGGATGGGTCCCTACCCCCTAGCAAGTCGGCTGTGCCACACAGTTTGGTGTCATCTGCAAACTTGCTGAGGGTGCACTGATTCCTCTGTCCATTTTGTTCTTTTTCTTGCTGGTTTTACCTGTACATTACCATCTGTGTTCAAAGTACTGCTCTGTCATTAGAAGGTGTTTATTGAAGGTGTTGGAAATGCCTAATACCACTCAGATTTTCTGGAACTGGAGGATAATTTCTAGTAGCAACTTGCTCTCTGAATGCACAAATAACATTTCTGGAAGAGAAGAAGTCAGAAGTCAGGGCATTGTGCAGTCCCCTTTGCAAGGAATCACTCAGCTTTTGAACAAGACACTTTTGTCTGGGAGTTTGCTGCCTCTCTTCAGGGCTGCTTTTAGAAACAAACACTGCATAAAGGCTCTGGCTTGTCTTGAAAACTGTTTATTTTGTTCAGCCACTGAAAAACCAAACCTGCAACAACAGCAGCAAGAGACTTTATGAACAGTCTGCAAGAGGTCATTTCTGCTTAGAACATCATCTGAAATTATTGCATCATATTGAACCCACAAAAGTAAGGGAAAAACCCCAACTTTAATTAACTGAAATAAATAGATTGGTAGACTTCCATTTGCCATTGGCTTGCTTTAAACACTTCCCTGATCTGCAGCACCTCCCAAATCGTTCACAGCTATATGACACAATAATTTCAATCACATACAGTGATTATATTCTCTAATTTAGAGTGCAGTTGCATGATGGGAAAGCAGATTATCAGACAAAATGGTGTGTCAGCTTTATTCAGGAGAAAGGAGAATTGAATACATTATTTTCCCTTCAGATCTAATATCTGCTCTTCACAGTAAGTGACTGTGTTTTCTGCTTGGTCATAGCTAATTTTCTTTCTCTTTTCTTTTTCAGGACATATTTTCCTGATTCTCATAAAAATATCCTGTGTTGTTATATTATCTCTAAAGCTAAGCTCTGTTTTTCAGATATTCTTTCTATTTCATTTATTTGTATCTTCATCTAGCTCCATTTTTTCCCCTTAACGTATTTAGGGCTCAATGACTTAAGAATCCTCTCCAGAACACTTAAATGAAAACATTTGACAGCTCATTTTAGTCCTCTCTAATCTAATCTTCCCCAGCCTGCATGTAAGATCTGTGCTCTCCTGAACCTCTTGTCTAACAGCCTGGATCAAGCCAGACCCTCTCTGGATTTAAGTCATTGAAAGGCAGCGGTGGTTTGAAGCATCTTTGGCAAACACAGAATAATTCATTGTTACAATCCAATCTTATTAGCAATACAAGAATGAAAAGGTTCCAAAGATCATGCTGTCCAGAGGAGGCCACCAAGATGATCAGAGGACTGGACCAGCTCTCCTATGAGGACAGACTGCAAGAGTTGGGGCTCTGCAGCCTGGAGAAGAGAAGGCTTCCAGGAGACCTTAGAGTAGCCTTCCAGGATCTGAAGGGGGCTACAGGAAGGCTGAGGAGGGACTATTGACAAGGTCTTGCAACAACAGGACAAGGGGCAATGGGTTTGAACTGGCAGAGGGCAGATTGAAAGTGGATGTTAGGAGGAAGTTGTTTGCANGGTTTGTTGGCTGAATTGTATCCTCAGACCAATATCCAC
>VWZE01011530.1:1013-20468 GCA_013396675.1 Eubucco bourcierii
GTGGGAGGTGTCCCTGCCTATGGCAGGGGGTTGGACCTGGATGATCCCTGAGGTCCCTTCCAACCTTACTATTCTATGATTCTATGATTCTATGATGTATGTAAGTCCAATTACTAAACACATTACCATGTTTCTGTTTTTCACTAGCACTTAATCAATAGTTAAAATGTGCCTGATGTGTGCAGTTGATTAACAAACTGACTCATGGAGAACAAACCTGCATGTAAATGCCTTTTCACTTGTACAAATTAAAGTGTCCCCATTCTCACCAAGCTGTGAGACACACATATATGCCTACATGTGGTGTGTGCTTATGCCTTTCTTCTTAAACCACAACAGTGTGTGGTAGAGCCTTCTGCGGGCAGATGGAAATAAACTTGAAGAGGAGCAAAACTGGAACTTTTGTTTGGGATGAGCAACGCAAAACTTCCTCTACTACAGTATAAATATTTTTACAATTGCAGTCCTTGCTCTGCTCAGTGTCAGAGGAAGTTCTGCCTGTCTGTGTCTGCATTTGCAATATTTATTTTTTCAATCCAGCACCTTCAGTGTGTTGGAGTGCTGGTTTGTTTCTAATGACAGTTTATTGGAGCTATTTGGAGAAATCAGCCTGATTCCAGAGATTGTAGAATCACAGAATGGTTTAGGTTGGAAGGGACCTCAAAGATCATCCAGTTCCAACCCCCTGCCATAGGCAGGGACACCTCCCACTAGTACAGGTTACTCAAGACCTCATCCAACCTGGCCTTGGACATCTCCAGGGAGGGAGCAGCCACAACCTCCCTGGGCAACCTGTGCCAGTGTCTCACCACCCTCACTGCAAACAACTTCCTCCTAAAATCTAATTTCAGTCTTCCCTCTACCAGTTCAAACCCATTGCCCTGTGTCCTGTCATTGCAAGACCTTGTCAATAGTCCCTCCCCAGCCTTCCTGTAGGCCCCCTTCAGATACTGGAAGGCTACTCTAAGGTCTCCTGGAAGCCTTCTCTTCTCCAGGCTGCAGAGCCCCAACTCTTGTAGCCTGTCCTCATAGCAGAACTGCTGCAGCCCTCTGAGCATCTTTGTGGCCTCCTCTGGACTGGCTCCAACACTTCCATGTCCTTCTTGTGTTGGGGACTTCAGAACTATACATACATGTATACAGATTCAAAAACTTGATGTGCTTGAGTGTAGGAAGGCTCTACAGAGGGACCTGAACCAATTGGACTGGATCAATTGGATCATACAATTGGGCTATGCAATTGACCAGGGCTCAGTACTGACTCCTGCACTTGAGTCACAACGGCTCTATGCAATGCTATAGGCTTAGGGAAGAGTGGCTGGCAAGCTGCCTGGAGATGCTGATCAACAACCAGATGAATATGAGCTAGCAGTGTGCCCAGGTGGACAAGAAGGCAAACAGCATCCTGGTCTGTATCAGAAATAGCATGATCAGCAGGACCTCGTGGTGATTGTTCCCTTGTACTCAGCATTGGTGAGGCCACACCTTGAGTACTATGCTCAGATTTGGGGCCCTCACTGGAAGCAAAACATTGAGATGCTGGAGCAGGTCCAGAGGAAGGCAGCTAAGCCAGTGAAGGGTCTTATGAGCAGGTCTTATGAGCAGCAGTTGGGGAAACTGGGGTTTTTTTAGTCTGAAGTCTACGACCTGAAATGAGATTATAGTGAGGTAAATATTGGTCTGTACTGCCTGCTAACAACTGATAGTGCAAGAGGAAATGGCCTCAAACTGCACCAGGGGAGTTTCAGAAGAAACTTCTTTCATGAAAGGGTTATCAAACACTGGAATAGGCTCCCCAGGGAGGTGGTTGAATCACCATCCCTGAAAGCTGAAAGAGGCACAGATGTGGTGGCAAAGGACATGGTTCAGCACCAGATGTGGTACAGTTATATAATAGCTTACTAGCTATAGTAAAATAGTAAAAGACTTTATATAAAAGTCTTACTTGATCAAGATGATTCTATGGCTGCCTATCACACTGAACCTGGAAACTTACTTACACGCAGGGCTGTTCAGTTGGAAGTCCTTTTACTTTTCCTCTTGAAAAAAAAAAAAAAAAAAGAGGGAAAGGGCTTTTGCAGAGTTTTATAAAGAAGATACACAACTTCTCAAGGGAAAGTTTCAAAAAACTTTCACTTGAGAGTGAAACTTTCCAAAACCAAAGTAATAAAAAAAGAAAAGAAAAAAAAAAAAAGAGAGAGAGAGATATTTGGAACATAAAAATGGATTTAGTGTACTTAGTGATAACGAGCCTGGCACTCACAATGAAAAAATGTATTTGTTATCCTTTGCATAATAATAAGATTCTGACATTTGGACTTACAAATTCATTTTTGTAAGAGAAATAAAAGACATATTAAAATACGTGATGTAACAACGATATACAACTTTCTTTGTTACAGTAATTCTCGAAATTAAAATCTGCAAAGGAAGATTGTAAGATTTCTATTCCATGCAATTTAGACTCTTGATTTCGCTGCATTTTGCAACTAGATCACAGAATGCTGTTGAAGTATGGTGTGCCTTTACAGGAGAACCTACTGTTTGCTCAGATTGGTTTTATGCTAATTAAAAGGTATCGTTAAATGCGAACCGTGATAGCCATCATTAAATTTTCTAAAGAGAGAAGAAGCTCTAGTCACTGTGTGGGCAGACATCTACAAAGCTCTGCTTTATTGCTATTCAATGCATTTCCAAGGAGAGGAAGTCAACCAGTCTCACACATAAAACATACTCCAGAATGCCTGAATACAGCTGCAGCAAGATCAGCAGAGAAAAACCAGCAAACGTTTCTGATAACTGAACTCCCTTGCCCAAGGTCTCCTCTCCTCCTACAAAAATAACCACATTTTGCAACTGGGCTTCAGCTTCATAGGATAGGAAATGATCTGTTTTTCTGGTTTGCTGTTGGGTAGTCTAGAGGGATATGAAAACAAGAAGCAGTTTTCAGTATAAATCTGTGCAAAGTGCAGTTATAGGGCACTATTTGCTTTCACTACCACCTTTTTTTTCCCCACTGGGAAATACTTCTCTCTTTCTTACAAACCAGTGTGCTAACCACTCTCTTATCTTCTCCTTCAGTCAGAGCACATTAAATAACTAGTGCAGTGTAAATAAGAAAGAATTCTATCTGACCTGTTCTAGTGGGAGGTGCCCCTGCCTATGGCAGGGGGTTGGAGCTGGATGATCCTTGAGGTCCCTTCCAACCTTACCATTCTGTGATTTTTTGATTCTACGACGAAGAACTTCTTTACTGTAAGGGTCACAGAGCACTGGAACAGGCTCCCCAGAGAGGCTGTGGAGTCTCCTTCTCCAGAGACTTTCAAGGTCTGTCTGGATGCATTCCTGTGTGATCTGCACTAGGCTATGGTCCTGTTCTGGTGGGGTGGTTGGACTTGATGATCTCTTTGGGTCCCTTCCAACCCCTAACATCCTGTGATCCTGTGATTGTAGGCCATGGGTGGGCTTCTCTTCCCCAGTTATCCAACAAGATCATTTGAAACATAAAAAAAATACAAAAGGTGCTTAGAAATTAATAGGGGGAAAAACATCCTAGATACATTTTAAACAATATTCAGATTAATAAATGCACTAAGTGTTAAAATACTTTTAAAATAACCATTTTAGGATGACCAAAAAAAAAAAATTCACTACACTTGGAAATCAACATGATTTATTGATCACTTTTAAATTTTGTTCAAAGATAAGGTGTTTTGTTTTTTAAAGTATTACTCTGAATCAGCATGCACTGGAGTCACCAGCTTGTCCAGAATATCAGAAGATAGTTGTGATTTTTTATTAGTAATAGAAGTGGTGTATAATTTTTACATCAAGTGTCAGCATCTCAGAGCATGAGAAAATGATTTATTCAGAAAGGACATGTTACAGAGTGAAGAATATGAAAGTGTTCTACTAGAGAAAGACTATTAAGGGAAAATGTGATTTTGATGACAGTAATGATCCATCAATCTATGTTAAATCAGGTACATATTTAATATCACAAAACTCTTAGACTGAACATCTCTTTACATCCAGAGGAGGCCACGAGGATGATCAGAGGGCTGGAGCAGCTCTCCTATGAGGACAGGCTGAGAGAGTTGGGGCTCTGCAGCCGGGAGAATAGAAGACTTCAAGGAGACCTTCAAGTAGCCTTCCAGTATCTGAAGGGGGCCTACTGGAAGGCTGGGGAGGGACTATTGACAAGGTCTTGCAATGACAGGACAAGGGGCAATGGGTTTGAAGTGGTAGAGGGGAGATTGAAACTGGCTGTTAGGAAGTTCTTTGCAGTGAGGGTGGTGAGACACTGGCACAGTTTGCCCAGGGAGGTTGTGGCTGCTCCCTCCCTGGAGGTGTTCAAGGCCAGGTTGGAGGAGGCCTTGAGTGACCTGTACTAGTGGGAGGTGTCCCTGCCTATGGCAGGGGGTTGGAACTAGATGATCCTTGAGGTCCCTTCCAACCTTACCATTCTATGATTCTATGATTCTATGCCAACAGTTAGTTTTAAACCTAACATGCACCTCATCCCCATTACTAAAATCTCATGCAATTAAAACTCTCAGGGAGTTGAACCTCACCAAAATGAAGTAGGTGTATAGTATGAAGTGGAAAGGTCTGAAGGCAGTTATTTGCTTATTGTGCATATAATTCACTACACCTGACACAAATCCTTAGAGGGAAAGGTAGAGATGACACTGTGAGGTTATCTGCTCCCTCAGTTCTCCCTATAAACATCTGCAGAGCCATCCCTTCATCCTCCTTCCGCTTGATTTAATACCTTCAGTTGCAATAATGAATATGTTAAAAAAAAAATAACCACTAAATGTGTGAAACCCATCCCCTCCCCAAAGAAAAACAGTCACCCACAGCATGACTGTGGTTAAGCTCTTAGTGTACTGAGACAACTGTCAGGAAAGCTGACCGACAGCATTTGTGACCGGTAGTGTATGCCTCTTTCTAGTCCTTCCCATCTGCCTGTTCCCATCTGCTGTCTTGTCTATTATTTAAAGTCTCTGCCACAGTCACCATCTTTAACTTTGATTTTGGAAATAGCATTTAACATAAAAAGGTCTTGGGTTGACTGTGCCATTAATAAAGATTATTACAGCTTGTACACTTTTATTATAGCGTGGGTATTTTACATTTGACTGTATCAATTTCTCATTCTCTGGGACTGTAGCTCCCAAAAACCTTTGGGGGGGGAAAAAAAAATGTGTACTACCTACATTTTAAAGAAAAATAAACCTGCTGCTCTGGCACAAACTCAGGGCTCCAATACAATTTACTTTGCAGCCAGATGGGGAAAAGAAATACATTTTAACAATGAGCAAACTTATTTTTCTTGGTGGCTATTAGTTAGCTCCTGGCTTTGCCATCAAATGGGATAGAAACAACAGTTTGCAAATTGTGTATGTGCCTTAAAAAATTGCAATGTATGTAAGGAGTAATATATTCTAGGGTAATTTTCCACACTTGCTTTGTTGAAACTAAATTGCAAAAACCAAAGGGTGCCTTTTAGCACCAGGCCTCTTTTGCTGATGCTGAAGGCTGAAGAAGCTGAGGATAATCTCTGCAGCCTTGTTGGAAATCTTGTGTTTTACTCTGCTTGTACTGAGTGCTGGGAGTGGCATCCTGCTTTTGAGAGGAAAGCTTCTGAGACTGGGAGAAAACAAGTGCTCTCAATGGGTGTTCTGCTTGCAAAGAAGAGCTTGCCGAATGGCATCTTGCACTGAGATTCCCTGAAGCTGCCTATTCAGAGCAGTATGTGACCGTGATCCTTAAGTCTAAATCTGGGATGGTGCAATCAATTTCTTTCCCTTAAGTTAATGAGCTGATCTATGTTGATTTTAATGTCAGCTTAATGAGACCGTGTGTTCTTCAGGGTGAGGAACTGAATTTTCTGTGATGTGTGGCTGCTGCCTGAGATTTAATTCAGAGTGATAACAGTAGTTAGGAAAAAAAGCTGTAAACCTTTTTTATTTAAAGAGGATAAAAGAGTATTTTCATGATAACTTCTGTCATAAGGCTGCTGTTTAAGTGAAATGTTAGGTTAAAATAAAATATAGCAAGCATCAGCTAATGTTTATGGATATTTTATGTTTCACACTCAGGACTGTCTATTAATCAAGTCTTCAGTTTCTTCCATAATAGAATAATACCAAATTCACAACCTCCAAAATTTCCCATGCAAAGCACTAAATTTGGAAGAAAATTATTTTCATGTTGTCATTTTCTCTCTCTCTCTATATGTATATATTCATGTCTTAAATATTAGATCACAAAGTAAATAAACAATTCTCCTTTATCACAGTATCACCAGGGTTGGAAGAGACCTCAAAGATCATCAAGTCCAACCCATCACCACAGCCCTCAAGACCAGACCATGGCACCAAGTGCCATGTCCAAACCCGCCTTGAACACCTCCAGGGACGCTGACTCCACCACCTCCCTGGGCAGCCCATTCCAGCAGTCAATGACTCTCTCAGGCAAGAACTTTCTCCTCCCCTCCAGCCTAAACTTCCCCTGGCACAGCTTGAGACTGTGTCCTCTTGTTCTGGTGCTGCTTGCCTGAGAGAAGAAAGCAACCTCCTCCTGGCTACAAGCACCCTTCAGGTAGTTGTAGCCAGCAAGAAGGTCTCCCCTGAGCCTCCTCTTCTCCAGGCTAACCAATCCCAGCTCCCTCAGCCTCTCTCCATAGGGCTGTGCTCCAGGCCTCTCCCCAGCCTCGTTGCCCTTCTCTGGACACCCTCAAGCACCTCAATGTCCTTCTTCAATTGAGGGGCCCAGAACTGGACACAGTAACACTGAGAATTAGTGCCACAGTGCACCATTATTACCTGCCTGTACTTGGAAAAAGTCTCGCTTCAGGATTAGGTCTTGCAAATTCATAACGTGATGTGAAGCAGTTACAAGTACTCCTGTTAAAAAATAATGACATTAGTTGCAAAGTTATTTGCAACACGAAGAGTTGTCCAGGGAGGTGAATTTGCCTTTTGTGCAATGATCCGTTTCATCAAGATGCTTTCAGACATGTGGATGTACTGCTCAGGCGAGGTGCTGTGCGGTTAGGTCTGCAGAAGTGACGTTATCTGCCCGCATATGATATAGACGCACTGCCACCTGCCTTTCCCCGCAGAAACTGTCACAGTCGCTCCGTTTCGAGGCTGTCAGTGAAGTCCTCAGCTTGTATGACCTAGTTCAGTGTCTACCTTCTGCTGAAACGGATAATTAACGCTTCGGTTGTCATAACAAGCTTCTGATTAAACTAGTCTGCAGAGAGGTAAAAACAGCCGATGCTACACTTCTCTAGGGCAAGAGATAGAAGATTTTCTTCTCATTTGATGTATTCCAGTATTTTAGTTTTTATTTAGAAGGAAAATGGGATGTACCTTTTGCTCTTGAAAAGTTAGTCTCATTGAAGAAAAACACCAGCTATTTTCCTTCGTTTTTCCAACCATCAAGTGAAGGAAAAAAACCAAGACTGCCTTTGGGAACAAAATGCAGATGGTTTGGCAAAGGAAAATGTGAAAATCATGATACTTCACACAAAGGTCATACCCAGCTATGAGCTCCTGACATGCCCATTAGCTGTATTGATGCAGAAGATCACTTTTCTCTATTGTAAAGCTGTTTTTTTATTCTAGATCCATCAAATAAAATGTATCTCTGCACAATGCTTTCTGAGTACATTCAATCAACTTAAAAATACCCCAATACATTATTTTCCCCCTGTATTTTTCCTCTGTGTCTGTATTGAGGTTCCATGAAGAAATTTATGTTATTGGTTGTGCTTCCTATCATAAGTGTTTGGGGCAAGTACTTCAACTCAAGAAGACTGAAGTGAAATTCTTGTGGAGTTACTCACTTTTGAGGTGGCAGATATATATTGGGTGAGACACCTTTCAGGGTAGTGAAATGACAAGGAGGGCTCTTTAAAACCTGTCAGAGCCCTGGCACAGAGGCAATTAATGAACCCAGCCATTGAGCAAACCTCTCTCTTCATTACTGGGAAGGGTCCTGCATATACAGTAGATTGCCCAGCAGTGAGAGGAGAAAATGAAAATTTGTATTGAACCACTTGCATTGGCAGGATCTTAATTCTTCTAGGAATGATGTCCTAGGTAGAGGGATGATGTCCTAGGTAGAATCATAGAATCATAGAATGGTAAGGTTGGAAGGGACCTCAAGGATCATCCAGTTCCAACCCCCTGCCATAGGCAGGGACACCTCCCACTAGTACAGCTCTCTCAAGGCCTCATCCAACCTGGCCTTGAACACCTCCAGGGAGGGAGCAACCACAACCTCCCTGGGCAACCTGTGCCAGTGCCTCACCGCCCTCACTGTAAAGAACTTCCTCCTAAAATCCAGTCTAAATCTTCCCTCTGCCAGTTCAAACCCATTGCCCCTTGTCCTGTCATTGCAAGACAGGAATGATAGATAGAGGAACGATGTTTCCAAAATAAAAACAAAGATTGTCTAGAAGACAGCATCTTCTGGAGATGTTTAACCCTTTCAGGGCTGAAACAGCCACAGGGATTTTCATTTTGAAGGATGGAAAGAAGGTGCAAGATGTAACAGATCTGCAAGATTCCTTTCCAGTTCTACTCAAAAAAGACATTTAAGAACATGCTTACAGCAGCCCCAGTGGGATTCAGACACATGTTCTAAGCTGGAATTTTGAAGAATCAAGGTCATTAAGCATATATACTCCATGAGTGATTGCACAGTCACTAGTTCTGACTCATCATAAGGCTCCAAATCTGAGATGCTACTGATTAGGTGGAAGAATCCTCTTGCAAAAAAGACAGACTTCCTTGGAAACTTTAATGAACTCTGGGGAAAAAAAGAAAAAAAAGAAAGAAAGAAAAAGAAGGGGAAAAAAAGAAAAGAAAAAAATTTAAAAGAAAAAAAAGGCAAAATAAAAGAAAGAAAAAGGAAAAAAAAAGGAAAAGAAGAATGAAAAAGTAAGGACACTACTTGATGAATGTAACTTACTTTCTGTTCATTACACTGCCTGGTATCAATTATTCTTTCAGAAACATCTGGAAAACACCATTTCCCTATCTTAAGCTTTTTATCAGCTATAGCAATATCACTTCAGAGAAAACCTGACATTTCCAGCTCTGAAGTTTTCAATATCTTTATTTAACTTAATCAGGAATCACTGCCTTATAATTTTTAAAAGCACAAGTTAGTCTTACATCTCTCCCAATTTAACTATGTTCTTAAAATGATAAAGCTATATATGTAATTTGAAAAATGTCTTCTAACCATCAGTGTGTACAAAGAAATGTTTTGGGTTAGGGGGTTGGAGATCAGCTACCAAATTTTGTTGTCAGGTCAAGCAAAACTCAACCAATAATGAGATGCAGGACAGCAACACTCTCTCTCTCTCTCTATGTATATATATATACATATATATATATATATATAAATATTTTGGTTATTGCTTTAATGTGCAGATCAGTATAGTATAAAGAAGTGTAGTGAAACCTACATTCCACACTGAAATATGACAAGCAGTCATTAAAAAGAGAAGAGACTTTTACTCATTGAAGGAAAGTATTGTCTGCTACTAGCTGGGCAGCAACTCCTTGGCTAACAGAGTGATATTGAAGGAGGAGAAAAAAAATCTGGGTTTTATTAAGAAAAAGTGTCTGATTATCTCCTACATAAGCACAGATTAATACAAGTTCTGCAGCAAAAAGAATAGATATGTCTGACTATCCTTGAAGGACTGAAGGAGAGGAGAGGTATCACTCCAAAGGGCAGGAAGAGGAGCACGAAGGTGAGCAAGAAGAGGTATATTCAGACCTGAAGGTGCACTGTGAAAGCATTTCCCTGCTGGAAGCTAAAAGAAGCTGTAATGGGGAACATTGCAGGTGGAGACAATCTGAAACAGGAGGCAAAGACCTAAACCTCAAATGATAACTCTCAAAACAGACATAGTAACAAACAGAGTAATAGTGAAAAAGGAAAAAAGATTTTTTTTTTTTTCCTACACAACCTTGTGTTAAGTGCAGTAAGTGAGATGTTCTTTCACTTCTGCATGTATATCTTTTTTTTTCATAATAACTTTTGTGGCTATACTGTTTTGGGGTGCTGTGAAAAAATGCTTCTGTTTGCATTCTACTGCAACTAGGCTTGAGTGGAATTCAATGTAACTGGAAAAGCACAGCCCTGCTTAGCTCACTAAACTCCTTCCTCCTTAGTATATACTCCTGTGCTCAGAGGGTAACGGAACAGGCTACATTGCAGTCAGATGGAGCATTTGCACTACAGACATCAGGAGAGAGTCATGGTTAAATGTGAGGCTTGCAGGGAAAATGTCAGTATCATTATTGGTCTCCACTGCATAAAAGGCTGAAAGAATCTTTTGGGGAAAAAAAAAAATTAGAACAAAACCACATGCTGCACAAGCTGCTCAGTGACTTCGGAGTGGAAAGTGTATAGGAGATAAAGCATTAACATTTCATGAACCAGTAAGCTTACAAAATCATCTTGCAATGCAGCAGGCTCTTTCCAAAAAGCTTTACAATGCATTGCTTTTTCTTCCCCCAGGGTTTTTCCCCTTTCAAACAGTGGAATGATATGAATTCCAAAAGCAAGAGATTTTGTAAAGGGATGAGAGAAGATGTTTCATTTAGAAATGGGAAAGAGAAATGGCTGTATTTAGCTGACATTTAGACTTCATATTTATCTGTATTATGAGAGTCCATAATCCGGAATTGCTCTTCCATCGTCTTACTCTGCCTTTACCTTTATACCTCTCATATAGTGTAGGTCTCTGATGCTCAGAAACAAAAATAAAACACTTTTTTGATTAACATTTATGTGTTCCACACTCATTTATAATAAAGAAAAGCAACCATTATTAAAGTTAATGTCTTGTCCCTGAGTATGTATCGGTTCTTATATTTTAAATGAAATTCATGTTATTACAACACTGCTTGCAAGACCCTGCCAAGATTATATTTGCCTGTCATAATGACAAAGTCAAAAAACACACCAAGGGTTGTTGTGCTGAAGAGAAACTAGCCTAGGTGGACAAGCTAAATTGAGAGATAGATGACCACAAAGACTGATGAAATTGCTTGCTTAAGTCCACAAAGCGTAGCTGAGACAGATGCTGCAAACCCCTCGATCTTACTGAAACAAAACTATCAAACAGTCTATCAAACTTTGAAAAGGTTTGGGCACACATCTCCAATCCAGTTAATCTTACCCAAATTTCACAAATCAAAGTACTACAAAAAACCAAAAAAACCCACAAAACCAAAAAAAAAAAAACAAACCTGTTTGTGGGGGGAAATTGCAGCCATAAACCAACGCATGTTCATTTGTTTTATTAAACTGCTTCTCCATTCCTCACTAACTCACTTCAGCCCAGTCATAGCTGTTCCCAGGTCTTGAAAAACTGAAGTATTCTGTATAGAATTGAGCTTACAGATAGAATCATCTGTGAATCAGCTGACTCTCTATAAGCAGATTGTCCCCAAGGGCAGTGGTGAAGAGAAAGCATCATGTGTCACATAATCCCTAAGTGCTGGTTGATGCCTCAGATCAGGAGGAAGGCATTGTAGCAGATCAGGAGGAAGGCATTGCAGCAGATCAGGAGGAAGGCATTGCAGCAGATCAGGAGGAAGGCATTGTAACACACTCTGGATAAAAGGCTAATGAGAAACCTGAGCAAATCTGTGTGGGTAGGGAACATGCATAAATCTCCATAAATACAGAAAAATTAATCAAGGTAGATGCTAGATTTCCTATGCCCCTTCTGAAGCTATATCATTTGCAACATCCAGTTCCAAGGTACAAACCCCTTTACAGTGTTTAGGATGCAGTGCATATGGCTGAGTACTTTGGATGGACAAAGCAGGTGGTGAAATCAAACAAGCTTTCTAAAACTTGTTTCCCCACTTGATTATTTATGCTATGTAATGGAGATTGAGCAAAGAGGCATTTCACAAAACAAACAAATAAACACACCTCCCCCAAACAACAACAAAAAAACCCAACCCCAACCCAAAACAACCCAACAGTCAAAACCTGCCATCTCTGACTTAGCATGTGGCTCACATAGAATCATAGAATCATAGAATGGTAAGGTTGGAAGGGACCTCAAGGATCATCTAGTTCCAACCCCATGCCATAGGCAGGGACACCTCCCACTAGTACAGGTTACTCAAGGCCTCATCCAATCTGACCTCGCACACCTCCAGGGAGGGAGCATCCACGACCTCCCTGGGCAACCTGTGCCAGTGTCTCACCACCCTCACTGGAAAGAACTTCCTCCTAACATCCAGTCTAAATCTGTGGACATGGAGGAGTACAAGTCACGGAGCTGCCTTCCATAGCAGAATAGCTCGCTCCATCTTCACATTTTATGAAGTGGAAAATACAATATACCTCATTCCTGAATGCTTATTATGTAAGGAACTCAAATCTCACAGAATGTTAGGGCCTAGAAGAGACCTCAAAAGCTCATCCAGTCCAACCCCCCCCTGCCAGAGCAGGATCACCTATACCAGACAACACTGGAACACCATGTCTGCCCTGCTTCCACCCCACCTGCTCCATTTTATCCATTTTCCCCCAAATCCCAGAACACCTGGACTCTGTTGTTTGCATTGCAAGCAATGCAGTGCCAATGGTATTGTAAAATGTACAAACAGATGGGACAACCATTCTTAATGAAGGCCTTATTGCAATATTGTTAATTACCTGACATAGCAGTTTTGGTGCCACAGGCTCCAAATATAGCAGGTTTTTAAGAGTCGCATAACTTTTTGTGTTCTTGCAGCATAATTTTCTGAATCCAAAGCCTGCACTGAGTCTTCAGTACACACAGCATTTATCATGTGTGAAGAAGTTTAAAAAATTAGATTTTAAGGCTTGGAAAATCTGTACTTAAAAAAAAAGCAGCTTTTCTCCAGCTTCAGAGCCAAGGGTTACAAAATTACCTGTCCTATTTACTCGGCAAGATTCAGAAGCTCACAAAAGTTGATTATGAACTTCCCTGAACAAAGATTGCTACTATAAATTCAATGCTTCCATTTTTCAGTATGTTGTCTACCAGAATACAGGAAATAATTCTGTCTAGGCTTCATCCTCTATTTTACACTGAGGTAACTAAAGCCATGACAATGACACACGGTGATGAATAGATATGAATTATTTTTTCTTTCAGTGGAACAAATACTGATTAAATCTAGAAGAACTGTCATATGTCGTATTGCAGCTAGAACACAGTCTGAAATCCCATCCAGAGATCCTGGCTGTCATTTTCTAGCACATTAATGAATACATTGATCTTTTCTTCTGAACCTCTAATGAGGCCCAGCTTCCTTCGCCCACACAGAAGGAGAATCTTTAATATGACTTAATTGCTAACAGAAGTGTGAGTCAGTACATTCATTATCCTTAATGTCAGTCATTTCCCTACAGCAGGAAACTAAGAAAACTGTGGCAACAAGGATGACCCTCTGAACAGAAGAGCCCAGAGACAAGTTTTCCCCAACAGCTGGTTTAGGCATGAATTCTGAAGGCAGTACCATTTTGCCACAATAATCTTTAGAATTCGGTTTGTGCCGCAGTTACAATTTAGAGACTGACTGTAGGTTTTCTTCTAGGCATCTACATTGGCAGATGTAATTCAAAGCATTTGGGTAATTCCCATGAAAGGTTGAGAACACCCATCTTGAGCAAAAAGGGACAAGTGGAAACCTCACCTGTCTCTGTCACCTGTCAGGGAAGTACATTTGTTCCGTGGACCTGTTTCAGGACGAGAAGTGTTGGGCAGATACTCTTCTACAACCTCAGCGCTGCAATGTTAAGTTCCTGCAATGCCAGATGGCATGAAAAAGATTAATTCACAACACTACTGAGCACTGCTGCAGCACTGGGTCTTTGTGTTTTCCTACTACTCCCTGCACTGCCCTAAATAATCATCTCTGTGATGTCTAGGATCAGCACACCTTTACTGGATCTGGTCTCCATCTAACACCCACTGAACTCTTTCTTCAAAGACTTCAGCAGTCTAAATCGACTGTCCCTCTTAAAACCATTCACCCTCATCCTACCCCTAGACACCCTTACGAAAATCCCTCTCCAGCTTCCCTGTAGGATCCCTTAAGGTATTGGAAGGCAACTATACAATCCCTCCAGAGTGTCCTCTTCTCCAGGCTGAACAACCCCAACTCACTCAAGCTGTCCTCATAGCAGAGACTCACCAACCTTTGGACTGTCTTTACAACTCTTCTCTAGACTTCACCCAACAGTTTTATGCCCTTATGATGGGGACACCAGAACTGGATGCAGTATTTGAGACGGAGTCTCACAAGAGCAAAGGGGCAGAATAACCTCTCTCGAGGTGTTGCCGGTGAACTTGCTCGATGCCATTGTCCATGTTGCTGATAAAGGTGTTAAACAGCACTGTGCCCAGAACAGATCCCTGAGGAGCTGCACTCATCACTCATCTCCACCTGGACATCTTTGAGTGCAGCCATCTAGCCAGTTCCTTATCCACTGAGTGGTCTCTCCATCTCAGAGACAAAGATGTTATTTGAGGCAGTGTCAAATGCCTTGCACAAGTCCAGGTAGATGATGTCAGTTGCTCTTCACATATCTACCAGAGCTGTAACTCTATCACAGAAGACCATCAGATTCATCAGGCATAATTTGCCCTTTGTGAAGCCATGCTGATTGTCACAGATCACCTCATTATATTCCATTATATTCCATATTATTGGGATCTGACATTGATGTAGATCTCGGATTGTATCAGAAGGAGATGTCAACAAGATAAGGCCTTGGTCAGGTAACCTGAATGATTCCAGCATCAGCTACATGAGTGCTGTCCATCCAGGGGGCTTGATACTGAAGATGCAGAAGTTTAGGTTGGCTGTTAGCAATGGCCATAGGGTGCATACTGTACAGCCCCACAAGATGTGCCTGGCCAACCCCTTACCCTGTAACCTGAGTTCAACTTAGAGACCTTTATCCCTAACGCAGAACAAAGCTCTAAGTGTCTGTATACTGGTAGAGTCTCTTACTTTCTGAATCTGAAGTGCAGTTTGCCTTAACATTTGATTATGACAGAAAAAAAAAAAAATCTTCCTGACTGCACAAGACTGTTTATGCTGCAGAAGTAGGAGGCAAGGTTATTGTGATTTCAATCATGTGCACCAGTGGCAGCGACTACAGCTTGGCTTTTATGGTACTTGCAGTTTGAACTGTATTAATGATACAGTCAGTCTGAGCCACAAAATTCGCAGCGTTTATTGGACCTGAAATATAAGACAATACAAAAGCAGGCAAATACAACTCACTTGAGCAGACAAGTGAAACAGCAGAGGCATTTTCGCTCCCAAGATGAATTTTGACTTGTGTCAAAAAGAAGAGGGCAGCTATCTAACACATAGGGGCCGGAGGATGTTACCTTAGCATACGCAGTTTGTGACAAGCACTGAGCTATTTCGTACTAATCACCTGAATTTAGACTGTCTACACTTGAGCTGTGAATATACAGAATAGGTGGAAAACTGGAAAAACATGGACTTGATGGGTGGAGCACTGCTGGGTAAGGAATTGGCTGGATGATTGCACACAGAGAGTGGTGATCAAGGGCACAATGTCCACCCGGAGACCAGTGGCAAGTGGCTCCCCCAGGGGTCAGTGCTGGCACCAGTGCTGTTTGACATCTTTGTCAGTGACATGGACAGAGGAATCAGTGCAGCCGCAGCAAGTTTGCAGATGGCACCAAATTGTGTGGCACAGTCGACTTGCTAGAGGGCAGGGATCCATCCAGAGGGACCTGGACAGGCCAACATCATGAAATTCAACAAGAACAAGTGTAAGGTCCTGCACCTGGGTAGGCACAATCCCAAGCACAACTCCAGGCTGGGTGGTGAATGGCTGAGAGCAGCCCTGAGGAAAAGGACCTTGGAGTCTGGGGTGATGAAAAGCTCAACATGAGCCTGCAGTGTGAGTCCTGGGCTGCATCAAGAGAAGCGTGGCCAGCAGGGCAAGGGAGGGGATTCTACCCCTTTACTCTGCTCTTGTCAGACCCCACCTGGAGTCCTGTGTGCAGTTCTGGAACCCCCAGCACAGGAAGGACATGGAAGTGTTGGAGTGGGTCAGAGGAGGGCCACAAAGATGATCAGAGGGCTGCAGCAGCTCTGCTGTGAGGACAGACTGAGAGAGTTGGGGCTCTTCAGCCTGGAGAAGAGAAGGCTTCCAGGAGACCTTAGAGTAGCCTTCCAGAATCTGAAGGGGGCCTACAGGAAGGCTGGGGAGGGATTATTGACAAGGTCTTGCAATGACAGGACAAGGGGCAATGGGTTTGAACTGGCAGAGGGGAGATTGAAACTGGATGTTAGGAGGAAGTTGTTTGCAGTGAGGGTGGTGAGACACTGGCACAGGTTGCCCAGGGAGGTTGTGGCTGCTCCCTGCCTGGAGGTGTTGAAGGCCAGGTTGGAGGAGGCCTTGAGTGACCTGTGCTAGTGGGAGGTGTCCCTGCCTATGGCAGGGGGTTGGGACTGGATGATCCTTGAGGTCCCTTCCAACCTTACCATTCTATGATTCTATAGGTGTTTTTAGGCTGCTTCTCGTGTTCTCAAGTTTTAGCCATTAAATCTGAGTAGAAAGGTTTATCCTCAGTGATAAATGAGTTTAAAAAGCTTACCAAAGAAATGAAAGAAAAGTTTGACTTCCCAAATTTATTGCTTGTCTTCCCATTGAGTGTAGAAAGAGTTCTTTCACTCCTGAAATGTATGACACCAGCCTGTGAAATTCTCATTGCTCTTAGCTGAGGCATGAGTTCCTTTCCTCACAGTCACTAAATGATCAGCATCCATACTACAGAAAATGGGTGCAGTTGTGCTACCAAACTCCAGAGTGTTTGATCTGTTTACAGAGAACTTGAACTGCTTACCCCAAAACAGAATTTTCCTATGCACCTCTACTCAGCAGCTTTATCCTACTTCAGTAGGATATCCTACTGAATATATTAACATGCATTGCTTTTAAAAAGTTTGCTGATGAGTTTTCTGATTCCAGTCCAATTAATTTCTTGCTTTGCCTTGGTGGAGTTTCACATTCAACTGTACATCTCTCTCACTGATTTAAACTTCTGTGTATGACTCAGCTCACAGCTTTAGTTCTACCTCTTAAACTACTTGAAACGCCTCTATATATGTTTGTAGAAGACTGACTTCAATGGATAAATATTTAATAAAAGTGACAAAGTTCCTTCTCAGTTTCAATTAAGCCAACCTTTAATGAACAAATATCAAAATGGTTAAACCAATTGAATTAATGGAGCTAAAAATGCTACCTGTTCTGGATTAACAAAACAAAACAAAAATACCACCTATTCTGGATTAACAAAGGAAAAAAGAATACCTATTCTGGATTAATGAAGCTAAAACTAATACCCATTCTAATTTACATTTCTGAAAGCAATGTGAATTGCAAAAAGTCACACTGAACAGTCATTATTGCATGGAATGGTCTTTAGTCTTTGTGGTTTTATTCACTGTTCTTGAATCTTTGGAGAGCTTTAGATGATCTGTTCAGTTTGGGTGCAGAGACTTTCCTTTGCCACATGCTTTCCTATGTGTTCATTACCTGGTAACCACACTATATTTTTTCACAGCTGTCTTAAATAATCTTTCTGGCAGTGCAGTCTCTTCCTGAAGGACTGCACCCTGTAGTAAGGACCCACTCTGGAGCAGATCCTGAAGAACTGTAACCCAGGATTTACACTGGAGCAGTTAATGGAGGACTGTCTCATGTGAGAGACACCATGTTGGCTGAGGGGAGGAATATGAGGAGGAAGGAGCAGCAGGTAACATGTGTGATGAACTGGCTACAAATCACATTACCTGTCCCCCTGAACTGCTGAGAGGGAAGTGATGGATAAATAAGGAATGGAGTCAAGCCTAGGAAGGGTGAATGGGGCTTTGAGCAAAGATGAAGGTGCCCCTGCCCGTGGCATGATCTTTAAGGTCCCTTGCAACCTGAACAATTCTGTGATTCTATTCTGTGATTCCATGCAAACAGTACATTCCGGGGTTTGACTCATCTGCAAAGGCAACAGAAACTCTGCAGAGGCTGCAGTGCAACATGAACAGTCGCCTAATCAAAGGGGGGAAAAGGTCCTGGCCTCTGAAGGGCTGCAGTAGAGGATGGAGATTTTGACACTTTAACAAGAATTGTGAATGGCTCCTATTCTCCCTTCAGCACAACACCACCACAGATCTTAGCTTCCTGCTACAATTGCCACTGGAGTAGTTCTCCAGCGGAATGCTTTCGGGTGAGAAGAAAACTTTTTTCCCTGTGGTGTTGCATTTTGAAGCATCAGCTTATAGCTGTCGGGTAAGCAATGAGATTAGAGGGAATTGAAGATCTGCAGATGTTTCTGGTGACATTATGCAGATCCTAAAACTGTACTGTACAATATTTACTTTAAAAAAAAAACATACTACAGGCCCTGAGATATGCTCATCCTCTGCATGAAGTCCATTACTCAGAAGGCATTTAGTGTAATAATTAAGATCCAGGAACAAATATGAGACTAATCAGTACCTCTGCTTGCTAAAGAAAAGTTTAAATCTGAATCCCTTGATTTCATCTTCTCTGGTAGTAGTGCTAAGGCTTTTTACCTGCTCTTGTAAAATGTTGCAGTAGGCTCCTGCATACAGGCACATGAGAAGAAAGAGAAGGGATCTTATTATTAATCTCTATAAATATCTGAGGGGTGGGTGTCAAGATGAAGGTGACAGCCTCTTTTTGGTGGTGCCCAGTAGTAACACAAGGAGAAATGAGTATAAGCTGGAACACAGGAAGTTCCACCTCAGCCTCTTTACTGTGAAGATGATGAAACACTGCAACAGGCGGCCCAGAGAGGTTGCAGAGTCTCCTTCTCTGGTGACTTTCAAAACTCCTCTGGATGTGTTCTGGTGCATCCTGCCCTAGGTGATCCTGTTTTGGCAGGGTGGTTGGACTCAATGATCTTTGGAGGTCCCTTTCAACCCCTAAATTTATGATTCTATGAAGCAATGGAGGTTTGAGAGAATATTAGAGAATGTAAGAGCAGTATGGGTCACTCATCAAGCTAACACTAGAAAGAATAAATTATCTAGTTGCTATGCTTTGGAATTCAGGGGGAAAAATTTTTTCTTTGTAAAAGACCACATTTTTACTTTTTTGCCAGGTGCCCAGCCCTTGTTGCCACACACCTGCCTTCTTCATGCTTGGAGATAGCAAAATACCCTCTGGTATCTGAAGGAGGCTATAGGAAGACTGGGGAGGGACTATTTACAAGGTCTTGCAATGTCAGGACAAGAGGCAATGGGTTTAAACTGGCAGAGGGGAGATTTAGACTGGATGTTAGGAGGAAGCTGTTTGCAGTGAGGGTGGTGAGGCACTGGCACAGGTTGCCCAGGGAGGTTGTGG
>VWZE01011530.1:30606-47951 GCA_013396675.1 Eubucco bourcierii
TTTTTTTTTTTTTTTTTAGTGCTCCAAACATTTTACTGGATGTTTCATGAAACATCTTGCATTGGAATAACAAAAAAAAAAAAGGTGTTTTTTTTTCCTTACATACATCAGCAGCACATAACTCAGTCCTTGCAGTTATAAAAAGGAGTCATTATTTGGTTTATGATATTTAACAATTACCCTCCAGAAATATTTTTTTGCTGGCAAATCAAGCAAAAAAAAAAAAAAACCCATCTGAAAGATGGCTCTGTGAATTTTCAGGTATTACATTATAGGAGGCAAGCACATGGAGTAGGGAAGCAGTCTGGAATCCATCCATGCAATACACTCTAATTATAACTTGTGTGTCATCTTTCTGTGTGTTTACCAGCAACTGTCACTGACTTTTGATGTATGTGAGAGCAATTGGATTGAGCACTCTTTGCAACCTGTGGGAACTTGAGACCATCTCTTTCTATTTATGATTTTACTTCCTGGTATGGTACATGCCCACATTTGCTGTAGAGTTCCAACATGGGTGAGTAGTCCAGTTTATCTTGGTAGACAGGAGAGAGAATTGACCTCTGGAGGCCATGTTGGAGTACTTAGATTCAGCTTTCTCTGTTGTTTATTTATGGAGTTTAGATTCCCTTGTGAAAGCACATCAATTACATCATTTCCAACCATTAAAAATAAAAATAAAAGATGCTGCATCATTAAAATTTCAAGAGTGGATATTGATCTCATATATAAGTGTAGATTTTGGTCAAAATTTGCTTTTAATCTTTTTCTGTCGTAGTAAGCAAGTCAGCAAGACATTTTAAAGAGCTTTACCTGGTCACTGTATTTTTAATGACTGTTTTGTAGAATCATAGAAACCCAAAATTAATGTTTAGGGGTTTTACATACCTTTTTATTTCAAAGCTATGCCAAGGAAATTGGTATTTTTGCTTATACATGACTTCTGGTTCATAGTATCATAGAATCATAGAATGGTAAGGTTGGAAGGGACCTCAAGGATCATCCAGTTCCAACCCCCTGCCATAGGCAGGGACACCTCCCACTAGCACAGCTCACTCAAGGTGTCCTCCAACCTGGCCTTGAACACCTCCAGGGAGGGAGCAGCCACAACCTCCCTGGGCAACCTGTTCCAGTGCCTCACCACCCTCACTGGAAAGAACTTCTCATAACATCCAGTTTGAATGTCCCCTCTGCCAGTTTAAACCCATAATGAGATGATGCATAAGCATGGCAGCCTTTGCTGCTGACTTTGTCCTGTGTTCTGGTCCGAAGGATCCCTGTCATGGCTCAGTATTTAAATTCCTTAAGAAGAAAAGTCAACACAATGTGAGAATTTGTGAATCCTATGAAAGAGTACATTGCAAATACCCAGGCTGGCTGCCTGAATTGCCCAGATTTGATCCCCAAGTTTTGAATTTTTAAGCTAAAGTCATAAAAATGCAGAATTACTTTATTAATAGGGAAATTACATGGGAGATGTTTAGTCTGGTGAGGAGCTGCTGCCTAGAGTGACTACTCAGTAAAATTTTCATGACTGAGCTCTGGACAGGAGTCTTGGCAAAGCAGCAAAATTCCATGGACATTGATTCCTCAGAATTACTGTTTGAAGGTTTGGATTTATATCAATTTGAATTTATACTGTCTAGCACCTTAAACTCATTAGTATTTTTCTGTTATTGTGTTAACTTTGATCCCCCTTTACTCTGCTCTTGTCAGACCCCATCTGGAGTCCTGTGTGCAGTTCTGGAGCCCCCAGCACAGGAAGGACATTAAACTGTTGGAGAGGGTCCAGAGGAGGCCATGAAGATGCTCAGAAGGCTGGAGCAGCTCTGCTGTGAGGACAGGCTGAGAGAGTTTGGGCTCTGCAGCCTGCAGAAGAGAAGGTTTCCAGGAGACCTGATAGTAGCCTTCCAATATCTGAAGGGGACTACAGGAAGGCTGGGGAGGGACTATTGACAAGGTCTTGCAATGACAGGACAAGGGGCAATGGGTTTGAACTGGCAGAGGGGAGATTGAAACTGAATGTTAGGAGGAAGTTCTTTTCAGTGAGGGTGGTGAGACACTGGCACAGGTTGCCCAGGGAGGCTGTGGCTGCTCCCTCCCTGGAGGTGTTCAAGGCCAGGTTGGAGGAGGCCTTGAGTGACCTGTACTAGTGGGAGGTGTCCCTGCCTATGGCAGGGGGTTGGAACTGGATGATCCTTGAGGTCCCTTCCAACCTTACCATTCTGTGATTCCAAAACATTTTCTGTTCCTGAACTGAAGAATGAAGAGACACGTGTATGCACATGTATGCACAAACAGCTCTCCATCACCAAAATTCTGGTAAGGAAATTAACCACGTGAAACCAGAAGTTTCAAAGCCTGTGTAGTGACTCACAGAACTGACCTGACACATCATATTTAGCTTAAGTGTTCTCTAAGATTCAAAGTGTTGTATGTTTGTTTGTTTGTTAATCAGTATGCACTGAGAACCATTGACTAGGCAAGCAGCAAAGAAAACATGATATTATCAAAGAACCAATACTTCAATACCGCTGATTAAATTCCTGCTGCCCCATGACACTGAAAAGACTGTACCTTACTTTCCCACAGTGATTTCACTCTGTACACCTTACCCAGAAAGCCTTTCCTAGAGCTGAATTTCTTTGTATAGCTGATGCAGTAATTAATTTGAATAGTTATCAATAATTTGTGTGCATATTTGAGGGTGGTGAGGCACTGGAACAGGTTGCCCAGGGAGGTTGTGGATGCTCCCTCCCTGGATGTGTTCAAGGCCAGGTTGGATGAGGCCTTGAGTGACCTGTACTAGTGGGAGGTGTCCCTGCCTATGGCAGGGGGTTGGAACTGGATGATCCTTGAGGTCCCTTCCAACCTTACCTTTCTATGATTCTATGATTCTATTTACATCATTTGTACAATGTATGTAAAGAAAAGAGGGGAAATACTTCTCCTTGTTTAAAAACCAAGCTCAGAGTTGCCACTGCTTTTTGGTGAAGTAAGCTTATTGCAAGTCATTATGAGTTCAAAGTAAATACTCTCTGGCTTTATTGCTATGTCTATATTGTATCTAATTAATAAAGCCCAGTATGAAAGGGCTTGACTTTAATAACTCCCTAAACAAATCTAGTCATACAAGAAGACAAACATCATTATCTATCTCTTTAGCACAAGCTCTTAAGCAAATATCAGAGTGAGTAATAGGGGGAGTCAAGCAAGCACTGCTCAAATCTATTTTCCTTATGAATTTCTTTCTAAACACCACTGCAAATCTCTAAGATTACTATCATGAAGCTGCTTGTGCTATGAAAGACCAGAATGGGCTATGACAACTATCTGGTCATTAGTATTATTTTACATGCCAAATTACAGCATCGTCAACCGAATCAGGATGCAAGTTACAAATTATTTGTGCAAATGCATCTTCATTTTTGAAATTTGATTTCACTATTTCTCATTACTCCCAGCAAAGGAAAAAACAGGGCAGATCCACCGCCAAGGGTAACACTCATTACCCTGAACAAACCCATTCAGGGGGGTTACTTGAGCTAATGACATATCAGCTGTAAACAGCTGCTGCTTTAAGTGACTCAATACTTGCTCCCAACAAGCACAGCAACGAAACCTGTTGCAATTACTCTGCTTAAGATAAGGCATACCCAGGTTTATCCTAAGGGATCTTGCTTCTGCACAAGTTCAGCAAATTATTTACCCTGGATTCAGACTAATTACTGTGCTGAAAAGATGATTTTTTTCACCCTGCCTTCATTTTGGCAGTTCTGTGAGACCCACTAGCACGGCACAAGGGCAGCTGGTCACAGTTAATGCCGGAGACCCAAGCTCCACATCGCACACGCTGCCAGGCGCTTTCCCTAACTCCACTCCACTCTGGCAGAGGCACTGCATATCCCTCTGACACCACAGCACAAACTGCATGCTCTGGAGCATATCATATCCACATATCATATCCTCAGCTCAGCTTCAGCTGGGAGGCAGTCTCCAGGCTCACTCTGGGTGGGGAGAACCAAAGGACAGCAACTGGATCAGCTGAGTTGTCTTTGTTTCAGAAACACATTCCTGACCAAAACTAATATGCTAACATAGGTATAGCCTAAATCAATCCCTGGGTTTCCTTGCATTCAGCCTTACTGTATGTGTTTTCTATGTCCTTCACTGCTGTCCTTAGTAACAATTTAGGCAAGAATTATGGAGATTACATCTCCAAAGCCTAATTTACACAGGCTTAAATCCATGGCTGAACTGCACCTGTGACTTTAGGGCAAATAACCTTTCCAAAGCGATTCGGATGCACTGCATTCCACTGTTACAGGGCTTGTTCTTTGCACAGAATTCTTTATCCAGTTTTTAATTTCACTTAAGCTCACTGGTTTGCCTATCCAGGATATTAGCTCATCACTGTCACTCAAGGGAACATTAACCTTTAAAATAAATACAGTCTGTTGTGCAGGAATTTGAACAATTCCGTGTGGACCTATGCTGCTAATTCCAATCAAGTTAATGACTTTGGCTCAGCTGAAACTATTCTCTCTTGCTGTCTGTGAGAGAAATTTAACTCAGCAAATTTGAATCCAGATCTCTCCAAGCAAGTTATGGTTCTATAACATGGCTGGTATGGAAAGAAGGCAATATCTAGTGCTTCAAGAATACATTTAAATGTAGGAGAAAGAATTTAGTTATTGTCTGCCCTTTGCAGTTATGGTGGAAAATAACAGACATTACCCTGTGTTGGTTAATAGTGATTAATTGAGCCATGTCTTTTTATTCTTTGAGTATTTTTCTACTGACCTGAACCTGACAGACTTCAGTATCATTCTGCTTTATGCAGAAATTGAATCATGTTCTAAGATGAAAATGCACAAAATCAGGAGATGGCCAAAGGAAGACACATTAATTGTGGGCTACTTCCCAGACTATTTTATATTAATTCAAATAATCTCTATGATTTTTTTTGTTAAATTTTATCTAATTTTGTATAGTTTGTGATGAGAATAAATGTTTCTAGCACAAAAATTGGGGCATTATATTCAGCAGAATAGCATTGCTATCAAAGCAAGATTTGATTCATTACCTACAACTATTTGAGATTCTGTTAAGTTTTCCATTAACTACAGTATTGTGATTATTTCCATGGTAACTTGTATTTCTGTGCACTCAGTGTCTATAGCCTTGATGAGGCCCATGGTGTTAAAGTGGAATGCAGGCATAAGGGTGTTAATCTGGAAATACAATATTTTTAATGAAGAGCTGGTCTGGATTCATTGGTGTGAACTGCTACATTGGTAATCCACAGGAAAAACACAGTTTGGATTTTAATTAATTTCTTTTATACACCAGCCAGTCACTGATGTGGAAAGAGATTAGTTCCTCAAATGGAAAAGATCTTGCCCTGAAACCATGTGGATTTGATCCTGATCATGGTGGTTTAATTCGTGTGAAGAGGTTGCCCAGGGAGGTTGTTGCTGCTCCCTCTCTGGAGGTGTTCAAGGCCAGATTGGAGGAGGCCTTGAGTGACCTGTACTAGTGGGAGGTGTCCCTGCCTATGGCAGAGGGTTGGAACTAGATAATCCTTGAGGTCCCTTCCAACCTTACCATTCTATGATTCTAAGAACTCAAAGTGTGGATGTCACTGTGACTGCTGTTACACCTCTTAGCTTCTCATGCCTCTAGCATTGTACCTTGCAGCCTGATTTCATCTGCTGCTTTTACCAGATCTTAGTCCTCCCTGTTTGTACATTCCTGCATCACACCAAATATTTAATACCGGTAAAGGGTTTAATATTATTATAGGGGCAAATATTTCCTTAAGCTTTCCATGTGTTTTCAGAGTTCTTGCTGAGTTTTGCTCAAATTTAATGTTGCCTTTGAACCCTCCCTGGAGATGTTCAAGGCCAGGTTGGAGGACACCTTGAGTGACCTGTGCTAGTGGGAGGTGTCCCTGCCTATGGCAGGGGCTTGGAACTGGATGATCCTTGAGGTCCCTTCCAACCTTACCATTCTATGATTCTATGGTTCTGTGATATTTATAGGAGCTGTATAGCTAGCTACATGCACAGGTATTTTCCACATGGCTATCTGAGCAGTGATGGAGTGCTTGTATTTCCTTTATGTATATGAAGTGATTAGGTAGTTTGATCACAGGCACTTGTAAAAAAAAAAAAAAAAAGGAATATTAAAAGTAATTTAAAATCAAAGGATTTTTTGCTGGTTTAGGACAAATAAAACCCAGCAGAGTACAATTGCTGGTAAAAGCGAGTTGTTTAGGAAGATCAAATAGCTGCACTGAGTTGGAGCTCAGGGTTTTGGTTCTTATTATTAATTGATTCATTTTGTGGTAACAGATGAGAAAGCTGTTCTTGGGAGCTCACTTGGCTTTAGAGAAATTATAATTCACATGCAGGAGCAGGGAAGTGACACACAATTCACTTCACTTCTTGCCATCAGGTCCAGAAAGGAAAATTGTATTGTGACTGTTTTCTACGTTAGGTATTCATAGGTCTCTGGGCAGTAGTGTATCTGAGCAACTGACAGACTCCTTGGGAATTTACTAATGGCAAGGGAGGGAGGAAAAAAAAATCTGATTACTTCCTTACTAAGGCATTAAAAACTGCCATGGGAATAAAAATGAGTCTACATCTCTCAGACCTAGTTTTCCCAAGGCTTTTTTTTCCCCCCTGCTTATAAAACAGACCTCATCAAAGCTGGAGAACACAAATCCAGCCTTGCTTGTTTAAGAAGACAATACAATGTATGACACAACAGTCTAATAGGGGATAATGCTAATACAGTATGTGATACAACAGTCTGACAGGGGATAGTGCTAATACAATATGTGATACAACAGTCTGACAGGGGATAGTGCTAATACAATGTGTGATACAACAGTCTGACAGGGGATAGTGCTAATACAATATGTGATACAATAGTCTGACAGGGGATAGTGGTAATACAATATGTGATACAACAGTCTGACAGGGGATAGTGCTAATACAATGTGTGATACAACAGTCTGACAGGGGATAGTGCTAATACAATATGTGATACAACAGTCTTAGAGGGGATAGTGGTAATACAATGTGTGATACAACAGTCTTAGAGGGGATAGTGGTAATACAATGTGTGATACAACAGTCTTAGAGGGGATAGTTCTAATACACAAAATAGGCTGGCCTTTTCCCTTCTGACACAGAATCACAGAATGTTGGAAGTTGGAAGTGATCTCCAAAGATCATCAACCCCAACCCCCCTGCCTAACCCAATCATGGAGCCCAACCCCCAGGTGCTAATGGCAGCCTGGACCTATTCCCATTTATTTTCCAAACCCCAATAACTTTCCCAGAACTAGAAGCTGAACCAGAAACCCTTACCTGTGAAAGCAGGATCCCCTAGGATAGTCCACACAGGAATGCACCCAGGCCAGATTTGAAAGTCTCCAGAGAAGGAAACTCCACAACCTCTCTGGGCAACCTGTGCCAAAGCTCTGTCACCATCACCATAAAGAAGTTTCTCCTCACGTTGAGCTGAAACCTTCTATGCCCAAGTTTGTATCCCTTGTTCCTAGTTGTCTTACTGTGCAACACCAAAAAGTGATTGGCCCCATCCGCTTGACACCCACCCTTCAGCTATTTATAGACATTAATCAGATCCCCTCTCAGTCTCCTGAAGACGAAACAGCCCCCAGGTCTCTCAGTCTCTCTGAGCACCAATTTGAGGTCTAGTCAGGAACAGTAACAGCAAGCAAAGGCAATTCCTGCTGTTTCCCCTTATTTTTTTAACTGAAAATGCAGAAACTCCAACTGCAGAACAACCCTCACTCCCGTCTGCTCCCGTGCCAATCTGCCATTTTCCAAGACTAGGTCTTGTCACATTGTGAAACAAAGTGTGAACCAGAAAGGCTGTAGCATACCACAGAGAGCAAGAGATTCAACAAACAGATGTTCTGTTGCTTTCCCACAGGTTTTGAGGCTTCTTTCTGTGTGCTCTCATTATTTGGTACCCACCATCACTCAGAGTGATTGCCAAGGTGAAGCTACCATATAGGTAACACTGGGTATCATACTTTTACTGCACTTTTCAGAGGTATAAACATTGAGTCAAGTGGAGAGAACTGAGGCTGTGGCATCACATCCAGAGCCAGTTTTTACCTCTGGGAGGAAACAAGTACAGTTCTCCTGATAAATTATAGTCACATTGCCCACACCACGCGATCAGGGCGAGTTTTATGGAGTCCAGTTATTAAGTAGCAGCCAAGATACCAGCACACCCACTCATCATTGAGGGCTCTTCTGGGATATTTTCACTGGATTATCTACAACTCCAATTAAAATAATACTTGACCTGATGTTAAATTGTATTATACTGAAATTTCTAAAGGGATTACCTCAGATACTGTTTGTGTTGCATGCACTGGTATGAGATTAAAAGATTATCTGGTGGCACATCAAGATTGCAAACCTAAGTGACAAGAAAAACAAACTTTTTTTTTTTTTAATGTAAGTTCTTCAATTACATGATAATACAATAAGAAATGTATCAGAAATTTATTTAAAATGATGTGTTCAGTGGAGATAAGGAGGTGATTGTCCCTTTGTACTCTGCTCTGGTGAGGCCACACCTCAAGTATTGTGTTCAGTTTTGGGCACCTCAGTACAAGAGGGATGTGGAGGTGCTGGAGCAGGTGAAGAGGAGGGCAACAAAGCTGGAGAGTAAGTCTCATGAGGAGCAACTGAGGAAACTGGGGATGGTTAGTTTAAAGAGGAAGCTGCGGGGAGACCTCATTGCTGTCTACAGATACCTGAAGGGACATTGTGGAAAGGCTACTGCTGGCCTCTTCTTGCAGGTAAATAGTGATAGAACAAGAGGGAATGGCCTCAAGCTGTGACTGGGTGGGTTTAGACTGGAATTTAGGAAACATTTTTTTTTCCTAGCAAGAGTGGTCAGACATTGGAATGAGCTGCCCATGGAGGTGATCAAGTCACCAACCCTGGAGGTGTTTAAGAGTCATTTGAATGTGGTGCTTGAGGATATGGTTTATGGGTAAACTTTGTAGAGTAGGGATAACAGTTGGACTGGGTGATCCTGGGGGTCTTTTCCAACCTGAATGTTTCTGTGATTCTGTGAAAGTT
The DNA here is from genome assembly GCA_013396675.1 of Eubucco bourcierii. Lineage (NCBI taxonomy): Eukaryota > Metazoa > Chordata > Aves > Piciformes > Ramphastidae > Eubucco > Eubucco bourcierii. The sequence goes on from VWZE01011530.1 coordinate 39,747, forward strand.
AATTAATTTTCCTTAGAAGTATTTGAAGTTGATGAAATAGAAAAACTATATGTTTTATGCTGTATAAAAATACAGAAAAGGGCAGCATTAATCTTATGAGGGAACGTTAAAACTCAGCTTACTGGAAACTGAAGCCATACCCATCCACAGGACAGCCTGGATATTGCCAAAGCCTTCTCTTCTCTAGGCTGCAGAGCCCCAACTCTCTCAGTCTGTCCTCACAGCAGAGCTGCTGCAGCCCTCTGAGCATCTTCGTGGCCTCCTCTGCACTGTCTCAAACAGTTCCATGTCCTTCCTGTGCTGGAGGCTCCAGAGCTGCACACAGGACTCCAGGTGGGGTCTGATGAGAGCAGAGCAAAGGAGCAGAATCCCCTCCCTTGCCCTGCTGCCCACACTGCTCTTGCTGCAGCCCAGCACACAGTTGCTGTCTGGGTTGCACTCACACTACAGGCTCATGTTGAGCTTTTCATCACCCCAGACCCCCAGGTCCTTTTGGCTGGACTAAAACTTTTTTGTAGTTATCCCATTTGATACATTAATTGATTTTGACATGGAGCCATTGTTAAACCAGAAAACTGATTCTGAAAGATGTTTTCTGCCATGTATGCTGCAATCTCATTTCCACAGCCCTGCTACCTGAGTTTCTCCAGTTACTGCTGTGATACCAAAGGCATATGATGGGTACCAAAAGCCAAAGACACACTTTTGAGTGTTCAAATCTAATGGCTTTGTCATGTATGTTGAATGAAAGGCAGCCCTCATGAGAAGCTAGGGCAATTCATCAAATTTTCAAAGGAAGCACTTTGGCTGCTGTACACACAAAACACTACCAACTATTTAATTTAAAACAAACAAACAAAAAAAAATATCTATCTATTGATGTGGTTTAAAGAAACGAGGATGCATCCCTTAATCTTCATTGCCCTTTTGCATCATTTCGGTCAGGAAACTGTTCAGCCATACAGATTTCATTACCGAAATCAATGGAAACATCAGTCTGTGTAAAAGCTTCTAGCATGGGAAGCACTACCTGTGCTTGCTCACGTCCCTGCTTCGTTTGCGCTCGACAGGCTTCCCCAGGCTCCCTCTTGTGGTTATCGAACATTGCTCTGCCTATGGCTACCCAACCACAAATCAAAGACTGCTTTCAGTAGTATTTCTTGCTCTAACAGCAACTAAGAAAACGCGGATTTCTTAAAACGCGAGGCTTTTTTTGTAGCCTGCTGTTGTGGTGTACTCTAGATCATAATAGTGTTTCCAGGATAAGTTTTTGAAGTCTCCATCAAGATTTTTTTAACTCAAATTATGTTGAGGGGGTTGAAAAGGAAATAGATGATGCAGGTAGCCAATACCTTAATATCCCACCATATCCGTGCTAATGATCCGAATAGGACATCTAAATCCCCAACTTCAATAAAGTACTCAGGCAAAATTCTCAGGTAGTCTGGATGTGTCACACTCTGAGCTGACAATCTCATAGAATCATAGAATCATAGAATAATAGAATGGTAAGGTTGGAAGGGACCTCAAGGATCATCCAGTTCCAACCCCCTGCCATAGGCAGGGACACCTCCCACTAGCACAGGTCACTCAAGACCTCATCCAACCTGGCCTTGAACACCTCCAGGGAGGGAGCAGCCACAACCTCCCTGGGCAACCTCTTCCAGTGTCTCACCACCCTCACTGCAAACAATTTCCTCCTAGCATCCAGTTTCAATCTCCCCTCTGCCAGTTCAAACCCATTCCCCTTGTTCTGCCATTGCAAGACCTTGGCAATAGTCCCTCCCCAGCGTTGCTGTAGCCCCCTTCAGATCCTGGAAGGCTACTCTCAGATCTCCTTGAAGCTTTCTCTTCTCCAGGCTGAAGAGCCCCAACTCTCTCAGGTTGTCCTCATTGCAGAGCTGCTGCAGCCCTCTGAGCATCTTCATGGCCTCCTCTGGACCTGCTTCAACAGTTCCATGTCCTTCCTGTGCTGGAGACTCCAGAACTGCACACAGGACTCCAGATGGGGTCTGACAAGAGCAGAGTAAAGGGCATTTTGTAAGGATAAGCAAGTATTTAATGAAGATTAGTTGTACTTAATTGATTGTTCTGACTTTGCTTTGCCTCTGAAGATGCAGGGCAGTTAGAGAAGGAACTCCTCAGCAGAACCCACTTTCACAATGCTCTCAATGCACTAAATGAGGCTTGGGAGCTGAGGGAAGGGAAGAGAGCCTCAGCTGTACTTTCAGTAAACCTCAAATAAAACTCTGAGCAATAACATCTCCCATAAACTCTCAGAAGAATGAACAATACAAACAGTCTAATGATATGAATGCCAAGCTAAACCCTCTCCCAGAGCAAATTAAAACATGGTACAGTTATGTCTGAATCAATAAACACTAACCAAAAGCAATATAGAGAAAGAGTCTGGCTTAAAAAAAATCTCAAGCCTAACTCACCTCCATCCTCTGCAATAGAAAAACTTTGAGTAGTAACCTGAAAGTAAAATCTAGTCTCTATTTTATCAGAAAAAAGTACAAGAGGTGGAAAAAGGATTCATTGCAATCTGGAGAGGTGACAGCAGCACTGAAAACTGGCTTCTACATGACCTTAAAATCTATGTCAACCAGGGAATTATTTTGCTGTGCTGAATTTATCCTTCTAATTTTCCCCTGAATTCTGACACAACCAAAGTCATAACAGTAGCTAAGTGATGGGCAGCAACCAAACCTATAAAAGAAAGCCTTCTAATCATCTCCAGAACTTTGTTAACCGAAATTAATTTTGTTGGGATGTTTAACTAGAAGCTAGGAAACATATTCTGTAAAGCACTCAACATCTGGTGGTAATTTTAATTGTAATTCCAATGAAAACCGTGAAATATGCCCAAGGTTTCATCTTCCTGCTTCACAATTTTTATGATGAAAGTCTGGCATACAAAATTAACAGAAATGGTGAGCCAGCAGTGCTTGTCTACAAAGATCCTGGTTTTCTCTACCCTGTCTGCACAAAGCCTTTGCACAGCTGTAGAAGCATGGTTGGACCATTTTCCTAGAAACTATTCATCTCAGTTTATATAGGCATGCTCAGAATGATTTTCAATATTCCAAAAGCAATTAAAATCACATGACCTGCACACTTTATGGACATGACACCTGCAGAAAAATGGCAGTCTTCTCGTATTTTTATTGTGTGGTTTGAAGACATCTCCAGACTCCTCAGCCATGTGGACAAATTGGATGAACAGCAAGGAGTGGGGTCAAGCCAAGACCAGGGTTCCACTGGCACACAGGCCCTTTGTAAGCAACTCTGGAGTGCCTGAGAAAGCCAGGGTTGCTGCTGCCAGGGTGGAGGGAGGGTAGCAGCAACCACCACTGGGAAGGGTACCCCATCTGCTTGCTGCTGACTGCTGGCCTCCTACCCTCTCTTTTTCTCTCTTTGCCCAAAATACTGCCCTGGTGACCAAGGTCTCAAGGGCTAGTAAGTAAAGCCCTGACCTTTTTACTTCCATCAGCCTGTTTACTGCTATCACAGGCTCACAGGATGTCAGGAGCTGGAAGGGACCCAAAGAGATCATCGAGTCCAAACCCCTGCCAGAGCAGGACCAGACAATCTAGCTCAGGTCACAGAGGAATGGATGCAGACAGGCCTTGAAAGGCTCCAGAGAAGGAGACTCCACAGCCTCTCTGGGGACCCTGTTCCAGTGCTCTGTGACCCTTACAGTAAAGAAATTCCCCCTTGTGCTGATGTGGAGCCTCCTGTGCTGCAGCTTACATCCATTGCTCCTTGTCTTGTCACAGGGAGCAAGTAAGCAGAGACTGTTCCCCCCCTCTGACCCTCAGATATTTATAAACATTGATTAAATCCCCTCTCAGTCTTCTCAAGACTAAAAAAAACCCAGGTCCCTCAGCCTCTCCTCATCAGGCAGTGCTCCAGTCCCCTCATCATCCTTGTAGCCCTCCACTGCTCCCTCTCCAGCAGATCCCTGTCCCTCTTAAACTGGGGAGCCCAAAACTGAAGGCAGTACTCAAGATGAGTCTCATTAGGGCAGAGTAGAGAGGGGAGGAGAACCTCCTTTGATCTGCTGGACACACTCTGCTTAATACACCCCAGGATCCCCTTGGCCTTCTTGCCCACCAGGGCACATTGCTGTGCCATGGATGTTATCCAGCAGCACTCCCAGGTCCCTCTCCACAGGGCTGCTCTCCAGCAGATCCCCTCCCAACCTGTACTGGTGCAGTTTATTATTCCTCCCCAGGTGCAGGACTCTGCACTTGTCCTTGTTGAACCTCATTTGGTTCCTCTGTGCCCAGCTCTCAGTCTGTCCAAGTCTCACTGGATGGCCACACAGCCTGCAGCTGGATCAGCCAAGCCTCCCAGCTTGGTGTCATCAGCAAACTTGCTCTCTTGGCCTGTGTCTGGAGCTAACCTCAGGCAAAGCAGCCTGCAGCACACACCTGCTTCAGCAGCTCTCAGGCTTTCCAAGTTGCTTCTTTCCACTGTGATCTTTTTCAGCGTAGCTAACTTCGATGTGTCCCCCTGGCTGAGGGATCTTCTTTAGGTTGTATTTCCTGTTTTTCCTATATGGAAATGTGAACTTCATTTTACAGCACTTAACCCTTTCTATTCTTGCCTTACTACCTCAAACCAGTCAGTTGCCCATTATTTGAAGCTTCTTGAAGGTAGATGAAGTGTCTCCATTCAAATGCAGATGCTGTGTCCATGGTCTGGATGCCTGCTCCACTCTCCTGAGTTTTGTAAGACTTATCATTATTATTCTTTCTACAACCAATGCCCTGCTCATTCATTCCATATTCAAAAGAATGACCAGAAAGTTCCTCTCTCTTGTTTATAATTTAGAACCAAAATATAACCTTAGCTCTTAAACTGCTACACTTGCTCTCCTGTGGTGTATCACATTACAAGCACTCATCAAAATACTTTCTGCTACTGTTATGTCAAGGAAAATCAGGTAGTGCTGCTCTCTTTTTATTAAAAATCAAATACAGTTGTCTTTTTTATGCACAGGCAAGTTGCTTCACAGCCAGCACTAAAAAGCACCCCATGGGGTAATTGTCACAAATCAAGAAAAGTGAAACAAGCAAAAGCATGTTGCTGGAGCATGTTTTTTACAGAGATCATCTTGCTTTTGTTGTTTTTACAGAGCAAATTGCTGGGCATTGGATAAAGTATGGGTGTACATTTTCATACCTAGCTTTTAAGTTGTATGTATAGAGCAATAATTTAAAGCACTGAATTGCAATAAAAAATACGAATGGGATTTTGGAACCTGGCTTCAAATTCAGTTTTGGGCTTTGTACATGTCTGAATTTTAAAGGGTGTTTTAGAAATGATTGCTGGGAACTGGAATACTGAACTAGAAGACAAAAAAATCAATGGCTCTCAAATGACTAGGGGCAGATGTTTAGTTCTTCCTAAATGTCAGCACAGAACAATAAATGTCAGTTTGTTAGTGACACCTCTCCACTATGGAAATCTGAGTGTAGTGACAGGTATGACCTAAGGCTTACATTATTCCCAAGAATATAGACAGAAAGGGAGCTAATGCTTGTGGATGATTGACTGAGGAGAAGTTTATAGAGGGTGAATCAAAGGCAGGTTACTGATGATAACTTTATAGAGGGTGAATCAAAGGCAGGTTACTGATGATAACTTTATAGAGGGTGAATCAAAGGCGGGTTATGAACAATGAACTTTTAAAACTACATTTTGAATGATATTTAAAGTTCACATCTGCCTTTAAAATGCAAATTTCTACTACTTGCCATGAAGAAAAGTAGTGGGGTACAGCTGATGAGACTATTGTGCTATGTCTTGATTCATAAATAACTGAAAAGAGTCAATTGCCCAAATAAGCCTCAATTTTGAGTTTTAGAAACAGAACAAACCTGGAGAATATTTCTGCAGCAAAGAAAACTGGTCAGTCAGCCAAGGGTTAAGATGTTAAAAAGTTTCTAAAATCTTCATGACTATTCATATGCTTTAATGTAAGAACATTTTAAATTCTTGCTCTGTACTCACACCGAAGTGCAGTTTAGAGGCTCAAACCACAGCTCCACCTTTATCTTCACTACAGAAAATAAAGAAGGCAAAATAATTTATACAAGATTTCGCTGAAACATTACTCTAACAGAGTTGCTTGTCCTTGGAGGGCAGAAGGGCTCTGCAGCAGGACCTTGACCACCTGGACAGATGGGCAGAGTCCAAGGAGATGGCATTCAGTAAATCCAAGTGCCAGATGCTGCACTTTGGCCACAACAACCCCATGCAGAACTACAGGCTGGGGTGGGAGCAGCTGGAGAGCAGCCAAACAGAAAGGGATCTGGGGATGCTGATTGCCACCCACCTGAACATGAGTCAGCAGTGTGCCCAGGTAGCCAAGAAGGCCAATGGCATCCTGGCCTGCATCAGGAATAGAGTAGCAAGCAGGAGCAGGCAGGTCATTCTCCCCCTGGACTCTGCACTGCTTAGGCCACACCTTGAGTCCTGTGTCCAGTTCTGGGCCCCTCCATTGAAGAAGGACATTGAGGTGCTTGAGGGTGTCCAGAGAAGGGCAACGAGGCTGGGGAGAGGCCTCGAGCACAGCCCTATGGAGAGAGGCTGAGGGAGCTGGGATTGGTTAGCCTGGAGAAGAGGAGGCTCAGGGGAGACCTTCTTGCTGTCTACAACTCCCTGAAGGGTGGTTGTAGCCAGGGGGAGGTTACCTTCTTCTCTCAGGCAAGCAGCACCAGAACAAGAGGACACAGTCTCAGGCTGTGCCAGGGGAAGTTTAGGCTGGAGGTGAGGAGAAAGCTCTTGCCTGAGAGAGTCATTGCCTGCTGGAATGGGCTGCCCAGGGAGGTGGTGGAGTCAGCATCCCTGGAGGTGCTCAAGGAGGGTTTGGACGTGGCACTTGGTGCCATGGTCTGGTCTTGAGGGCTGTGGTATTGAGTTGGACTTGATGATCTTTGAGGTCTCTTCCAACCTTGGTGATACTGTGAGACTGTGATTATACACGTTTTTTTCCTGTAGAATGACACAATGCTATATAGGTCATAGAACTATGTATATATTTGTATGATCTGCCTTTAATTTTGGTGCTTATTCGGTGTAACCTAAAAATGAAAAGTGAGACTGTAGATAAAAATTAACACAAGCATTTTTCATTGCTTCTCACATGCTAAGTAGATGTTAATTTTTCAATATAAAAGCACTTAATTGTGTTAATTAATTAATTAATTATATTAATTAATTGATTTTATTTGGTGTATCCTAAAAATGAAAAGTGGGACTGTAGCTAAAAATTAACACAAGCATTTTTCATTGCTTCTGACATGCTATGTAGATGTTAATTTTTCAATATAAAAGTACTTAATTACTTAATTGTGTTTATTATATATCCATTGCACAGTAAAAAATACTTCAGTTGTAATTAATTGTTTTAATTAATTTGTTGGATTGTTAAATGATTTCTCTTTCCTGGAAAAAAAAAAATGTACCAGCGTAAGTCAAATAAATTTATTATTGGAACCACATAAAAAATAAGGCACCCAACCACTGAAGTGAGCAAAAGGAATGACAATCTTGTGATGTTTTTGGTCAGCAATAGTTTCCAGTATAAGCCACTGAGGAGTAACCACAGAATCATAGTATGGTAAGGTTGGAAGGGACCTGAAAGATCATCTTGTTCCAATCCCCTGCCATAGGCAGGGACACCTCTCACTAACACAGGTCACTCAAGGCCTCCTCCAACCTGGCCTTGAACACCTCCAGGCAGGGAACAGCCACAACCTCCCTGGACATCCTTTCTCTCTCCATCTTCCCGCTTTCAGCACCACCTCCCTTTTCTCAACCTACACCAGATTTTTTTCTTTTTTTTCTTCCCCCTTTTATCCCCCAAACCCAGAGCACCTGGGTGCTGTTGGAGTCTCCTCCCACCCCAGGTATGAACGCTTTGCCCTCCCTGCCCACTCCCCTTTATAATCAGCCCCAGGAAAGGCAGCAGCCCCAAGCTTGCCCAACTGGGCAGAGGGATCCTCCTCCTGACACCACAGGTGAGTCCCCATGGTGCACACTGGGTGAGTGGTGGAGGTGATCTAAAGGCCGGGGGCCTGGTGGCCCCCTGGTTATTCAGGGTAGGCAACTGATGGCTAATTTGATGTTGTATTTGATGTCACTATGGGTACTGGCTGGGCTTCCTCATGTAGGCTGAGCTCCTCTATG
>VWZE01011531.1:0-24241 GCA_013396675.1 Eubucco bourcierii
AGACTGAACCAGCAACAAATCAAATTTAATTAACCCCGAGTAGGAAGCGCCAAATAAAAAGTTTGTGAAGGTTTAGGAGTTACCCACCTCCCCACACTTTGTAAAATGACCCAGACTAGAACTCAGTTGGCTGGAAGTTAANCAGAAACTGCTAGATTGCCCCAGCAGCTCCTGCTCAAGTAAGCGACAGAGAGAGATTGACTTATCTAATGGTTTGGTTATTGTTCCCAAACAATTCTCCAGTAAGTGTATGAGTGAAGTAGACATCATGATGTTTTCCTTTCACAGCCTATAGTGTCATTTTCTCCATTAAAATATTCTAATTAGCCTCAAACCAGCACAACAGGCAATACTCGACTATTGCTCTTAGGCCAGGTTCAGATCAAACCCCATAAAAACTGACATAATGTTGAAGGAACAAGAAAATGGAAGGAATTCTAACCTTAACTCCTTACACTACTTTAGCAGAGGATAAGATCACATCCTGACAGCCATGCCCTTCTCCAGAAAAGCAGTGCCACTGTGTTTTCAAATTTCAGAATTGCTCTCACCTTTTCAGTGAGTCATCGTCACAACACAAATTTTCTGCCTCTACTCTTTTTCCTTTTTCATCCAAATCAAATTGCTGCTCTTTGTACTGGAGGGATGAGGACATGTTGCGGCAGCTGCATAGGGAGAAAAGAGGCTATGGCACAGCCAACAGACCTCTGTTAGTGCTTCCCAATTCTTGTCAAGGAGAGTGGATCATATATAGCAATATGATAAATACAGGTCAGACTTTACTCCTTTACACTACAGTGAATCTACAACAAGTTCACTACCAGTAATCAGTTTGACACCCATGAAAATCAAGAAACGTCTACCTTGTCCCTCTTGTGCTTTCTGCTTCCCTTAGCCTCAGGGTACTCTGTTGAACAAACTCCAGGCACCCTCAGCAATGCTCCTGCCATCATGTCACTTTTTCAGCTGTGAAAGTGAAACAGCAGCCTTCTGAGTATGTTTTTTCTACATACCTTGAAGCAAACTACAGTCAACTTTGCTGAAAAATCAGTTCAGTGAGTGGGAAAACGTCTGAGTATCAAATACCATCAGGTTTTTCAGACAAAAATTGATAGCTGAAATAAGACTGCAACAGGTACTTTGAACCTTTAAATGCCATCTCACAATTTTATTTTTATTTACATGATGCTTCTTGTCTGTGTTTAAGACTGCTAAGGAGGGGTTGAATCTGGGTTATAAATGAATTGTAACAAGGTTGATATAAAAATATTAAGTATTTTTATTAAATAAAGAAAATTTCCTCAACTTATTTACAATCACACACAGATTCTAATATGTGGTCGGTAAAACTATCTTTGCAGAATGTATATATATTTAATCAAATTAATTTAAATTATTTTAAGAAACGTTTAGAAAATGTGAACAGCTAGAGAATCCTGCAGCACAAACTGCTACCTTAAGACTACACATAAACTTTCGCAAACTTCAGAAAGAGGATTTACTCACTGATTGGAGCCTCAGTATTAATAACTCGAAAGCATGCATAGAAAATGACAAAAGACACAGTCCCTGCCATGTGGTGGCCTTCCACGTGAAGGTGATGCAATGTAGTTTCACTGCTTGTGTAGCTCCAATGGGACTTGTTAACTAAGGAGGTCACGGAGGTGAGGCAAACCTTCTGTGGTTCTCAGGAGGTTATTGGAGCTGTCAGCCCCTGGGCAAAGCAGGATCCTGATTTCTGGGCTGGAGCAGTCCGATAGGCTGCAAGGGTCAGCCAAGGGCTCGGTTCTTGATCTAGAGCAGCGGGCCGGCAAGTCCCAGTGTCGCAAAGTTGCCAGGGGCTGTTTCTTGGGCTCGGCCAGCATCAAATGGACTGGGGCTGGGCTGAGCTCAGGCGGGCAGCTGTACCCCAGCACAGGGCAAGCCCTGCAGTCCCCTGGTTTGGCGTGACAGACAAGACAGGGTCAGGTCTGCCATTTGTGGGGAAAAGACAAGTCCCCCGCTATGCAATGCCAAGCAATGCCAACAGGTACCAGGTAAAAATAATAACTGTAGAAGCGAACAAAGTGAGTTAGTTTGGGTTTTTCAAGAGTTTTGACCAAGTGTTTTGACCAATAGCAACAGAAAAAAACATTCCTGGAACCAATCCCAAGTCACTTCACCAAAAAAGGGAGATGCACAAGCCTAGCACCGTGACCTTTGTTTACCAGAAACAAAGCAGGGTGTATGGTAACTCCAAATATGGAGTCTCTATGGTAGACTGGAAGGCGCCAAGGCTTTTGTCTACTTTCCCACTTCTTCCACCCTGGAAGAAGGGGAGAAGGGAGGCAGCGGGGCAAGATGGGTATTTAGGTATAATTTGGGCCTTCCACCACAAAGACATGGCATGTATTATTGTTATAAATAAATTATGTTAATTTCTGCTCCATTTCCAACAGCCAAAATGTATGCCACTATTTTTGTATCTCCTCAGCAGTCTTTACTACTGTTACGGTAACTCCCAAGACAAAAACTGTCCAAGACTTAAGCAAAGCTAGAAATCACCTTTAAACTCTGTATCTTGACTTGTTTGTTTAGGTCTTCATGCAGTCAGTCTGGAGCTATGTCTCTGTAGAAGGTGTTGCAATTGCTCAAAACAATTCCATCCTTATCTACATAAAGTTTTTATCTTCTGGAAAAATTATTAATCACCGAGATACTAAAACAGTGGATTTGAAGACAATGGCAAAAGTTTACATCTAAGGATAGGGAGAGCCTTGCTAAACAATTATTTCCTCTTCCATCAGATTGAAAACCAGATGAAATGTCATTTCAGATAAGAAAAATCACTATTCAAGGGCTTATAGTTGCAGTTAATAATCTGTATATTAGTGTCACAAAAAAAGGTTCTATTGGTATTTTGAAGATTCAGTGTGTTTTGCTGCAAAGAGATAAGTGACTTTCAGTCTTTGCCAAACTATCCTCTTTGGGCAAGACCACACACAAGAAGTGGTTCTGGTTCCATCTGACATAAAGGAGCAGTGCCCATAGAACATCATATTTGTCACATGCATTAATAGCAAACTCAAGTTACATTTGGAAAACATGGAGACTGTATAATATTTTCTAATGAAGAATTCTCATAAATACTATGGATAACTTTCATTGGTGGTGGGTTATTCTGCTTAGAGGTGCAAAAAAGGTCACAGGATTCAGAACTAGTTAACAGTCATTTAAACAGGATGTCTACTAGTCAAGTTAAAGTTTAATTACCTACTATTTGGTTACAGTCAGAAAAGGACTATTTCTACGATACAAAATCAGCAATAAATTGGTTTTTTACACATAGTTTTTGGCTGCTAAATAATCAGAATAGTTTCTTTATAGTACAACTAGTTAACTTGTTATATTTTCTTAAAATATTATAAAAAACCCAAACAACTCTGTGTACTATAATGCACCCAAAAACAACATTACAACTTTGTAATGTCTAAAATGGTTAGTGTCAGTGTACTATAAGATTATTATTTTGTGGTTGTGATGTTAGGTTTTTTTTCTTACTTTTTTTTTTTTTTTTTTTTTTTTTTCCAAAAGACAATTTGATGGGTTAGGCTTTATATACCCTCTCTTCTTTCTGAAAAGAAACAGGAAGCATAGCATTTAGTTCTGAAAGTAGCTAAAACATAAGTATTTTGTGGCAGATGGGATTGTTATGAGCTGTTTGTCACTATATACCAGCCTTGTTAAGGAGCAATCGTTTTCTGCCTCATTACACTAAGATAGCTCTGTTTAGGATTCCATTCAGCTGTGAAATCACTTTAAAACTTCTATAAGGAATAGAGATGGCTTTTTTTATAAAAAAAGATTGCTAACACAGTATAAGGAGTAGAAATAAAATGGTCAAACACACTGTTTTTTGGAACAGAAGGGAATATAAAAATGTTGCATTGCATGCTTGCTATTAATCTGCTGGTTTAAGATGAAAAGAGCCACCAGAGTACTATTATTTTCTATAGTTAAAAAAGATAGTGTTCAATTTGTCTATATATAAAGACCGTAAGGACATTATTCATGTGAAAAAAAATAAACCAATATTGGTTTGCTTTTTGGTTTGTTTGTTTGTTTGTTTGTTGTTTTTTACTCTGCTGTGATTCAGATGAAGAGGAAGAAAAAAATAGACACACATAGATATCACTATGAAAATAGTGGGCTAGATCTTTATGTCACCTACATCAGTGGACATCAGCAGGTTTATGCTGTTCATACACCTTTTTTGAGTATAAGCTCTGAACCTTCAAACTTTGCATCTTGTGCTGAACAGTTAAACTCCTGATAGTTCCCTAGGGGCTCCTAATGGTTTTGAAAAAAGACGGGTGCTGCAGAAATTGTCTTGTAGGCACTCTTGCCCCAAAGCCCCAAGTAATACCTGTGACACAATCTACCTGTCTAAACTAATCATTGATCCAGATGTTTACTTTTACATGTTTACTTGCCCAAATTCAAGTACATAACATTCACTAGGCTTACTCATACAAATTCACACAGAGGACCCTAGTGTTTCATCAACCAATGTTCTCAGCATCTCTACATTTTAATCTCATTCCTTCATACTCATTTTTCCTTTCTACAACCAATCAGATTTCACTGTGCTATATTTGAAGCATCTATTTTTGTGGTACTTCTTCCCTGTGACTATGCTTCAGCCCTTCTTTTCCATATCATTCTTCTTTCTCGCTCTCTTCCTTTATTATGGTATTAAGAATTTACTCTTTCATATGGACTCCATAATACCTGCAACAAAGAATCTGTATTCTAAGTGTAGCTCCATGTGCCTTTGTGGACAGTTCGTCAGGAAAATGCCTTGATGTATTGTAAAGCTGTGCTGCACAGACTTGTCTACAGCTAGTAGTTAAAAAACGCCTATCAGGGAGCCCCTCTTTGCCATGCTCTGCATTTACTGATGTGCATCCAAGATCCCTATTAACCTTTCACTTTATGTGTATATTTTAAAAGTTAATAAGTCCAAGTGCCCAACAGTAAGCTTACTCCTGTTAATTCTACACAGGCTGTTTCAAAAGACTTATTCTCTGACTTCCCCAGTCTTTCTACCAATAAGCAAGAAGAAATCAAATTTACACCTACTGTAAGACTTGCACTCCAGAAACTCCTGGGAATGGCTGCACCTGGAAATTCATACAGTCTCCTTCATCAGTGCTATTCACTTCTAACCTCTGTTTGAACTAAGAAAATCATCACCTGTGTTTTCTTTCAGCTGAGACTCCCCAAAGGGGAATGTCTGAACTTCTAAGTTCAGTCATGTTTCTTTCTACTTTGTCATGTTTCACAGAGCATTTTCTTCAGAAAATTTAATCAGACCATCCATATCTGAGGTAATCACACGATGTTCCTTTATAACTAGTGGATAAAATTAGACACCTAAGACTGCTTTTTGTCTACCTGTTAGTGATATCTGTTTTGAGGTGAGATGAAATATGGAGCTCAACATTCTAAGGGGCAAAGTTTAGTTTTTGGTTTGTTTGTTTGTTTTTTTTTTAAAAAAAGCCATCTTCTTACGAGGTCTGTGTGTTGTCAGTTCTCAGATCAATCTCTATAATTCAGAATTACCTCTCCTTCTTATAATTTAGCCATCTTCTCAGCATACCTGTTTGCACTGGTCGGAGTATCATGGCCCAGGGGAGTAGAGTAGCTTTAGGTTCATCTAGTTATGATACAAGTATACCTAGATGATGACTGATCATACATTGTATCTTCAGGCTAAAATTAAAGAGGAAAATCTAGATATAAGGATCACTAGGTTATTTCTCAGATTATTCTCTGTAAATTATTTCTCTCTCCTTGATTTCAGATTTCCAGAATGCTCTCGTATGTGCTTTTTTCCCTAATCTTTTGGGGCTTATTTTACCTTACTTTTGTTGAGTCTTGCCATCTCTATGTGGCAACAGCTGGCAGAATAACTGTATAGAATCTTATGCTTCATCATTGTACATTGCATCTCTTTCCCTTTTTAGAGCAGCTCTCAGTTTTCATACAAACATATACAGCCCTTACAAGTGATCACTTTGTTAATTACAACCTCGGTGAATGTTTTGGTGAGTTAAGTAGCTACATTTCCCAAACAATCAGGTTATTAGGATGTTTGTGGCACTTGACGTGAAACCAAGACTTTCCTTTTACTTGCTTGGCATTGTTTCAAAACATCAGTGATATTCTGTGCACTCCGCTCTGGTTGTTGAAGATGTTTATTGCACATTGTGATAATGGGTAATGACCCAACACCTGCTAGCTAATGACAGAACAGGATCCTCAGAGAATTTCTCATTTAATCTCCTTCATTCACTTAAGTAAATATATTCAAGTAAGTAAATTAGGTCTTCTGAAGGCATAAAAAGAGAGTGCATTTCTGGTAACTATCCATCTCAACTGCAGGGTCAGTCAGAAAGAAAAATACAAATTTGAGGTCCACTTTCAGAACTTTCTATGCTAGTTTAACTTAAACTGCCACCCCATTCTCCACCGACGAATCATCAGGGAGTCTGACATAATAATGATACAGTCTCTTCCTGACAGCATAACAGTTTTGTCTGAATCATTCCCATACTATGTTCATCATATTGTTTAAAAAATTACATAGGCATAATTACAGAACTAATAAAGAGGTGGGAATAATTGTCTGAGTATGAACAGTTGGTTACCTGTCTTAAAACTAAGTAAGGGAGGCAGACAATGCCCAGATAAGCCAAATCAAATCATTTGGTAAATCTGTCTTCTCAGAGAGTTTGCTCTCATCAACCATTGCAGCTGCAACCAGAAGCAAGGCTGAGTGTCTGTCCCAGAGATACAAATGTGCACACACCCTCACATCATCATGAGCACAGGTAGCCTGATAATGCTTCTTCTTTCTAGCTAGCCAGGACCAAAGCTCACCAGGAATACATGCACACTTCTCATTGTCTCTGTCCACCAACACACACAACAGAGAGCAATCTGACAGACAGATCTCTAAATCATAGAATTATAGAAGAGTTTAGGCCAAAAGGTACCTTTAAAGATCATAGAGTCAAATCCCCTTGCAGTGAGCAGGGACGATTTTAAGTGGATCAGGTTGTTCACAACTTCATCCAACATGATTTTGAATGCTTCCAGGGATGAGGCATCTAGAAGCCTTCTGGGCATCCTATTCCAGTGTTTTGCTACCCTCACCATAAAAAATTTCTTCACAGTATCACAGAATGGTAGGGGTTGGAAGGTGTAACGGGTTAATCCATGACAGAAGGGACCTCTGGAGACCAACTAGTCTAACCGCTCTGTCATGGTAGGCCTAAGCAGGCCAAAATAGGCTTATAAATGTCCTGGTTTGCCCAGACATGTTTCTCTGTTCTCCCTCCTTTTTCCTGTTTTGGGGAGAAGCAGCTGCGGGAAAGAGGACAAAGAACCTGGAACTGTTGAGTCTAAGGACCCTGGCCATTTGCATCTTCTGGTAAACAAGATGCACACTCTCAGCTTGTGTATGCCTTGTGCAAGGCCTGCGTTCTGCCCTAAAAAGGGTAAAGCAAGCCTATGGTTTCACCTAACATGGTCAAGCTTGGCTAACTTCCATTCTGATTGGCTGTTCTGCGTCCAAAGGCCCATTAGTCTCAAGTTGTATTGATAAAAGGAGATGAGCAGGTGACACAACTGTGCTCTGCTGTTGTATCCATGCTTGCTTGCTGCTTGCTACTGCCTTATTTTATCCTGAACTACCTGAAAACTCCACTACTTCGAATTTAGCAGGAACAGACTCTAAATGCCTCCACACGATGGACTTGCACAGTCAGTGTGACATCGTGCCGAGACTGCACATCTCAACACATCCTGCCTGCACCTGAAAGTCTCCTACCAAGACAGGAAGTCCTGGAGATATACAGATCATCCAGAGAGATCAGGACCAGGTCAGAGATTGTCTGCCTGCTTTCCCAGCACCCTGAAGCCTGGGAAGAATTGGAAGTAATAGAATTCCCTGAAAATGTTTGGGTACTGTCTGCAGCTGTAGCTAGCCCTGTGAGTCGGGAGATATTTTGTGAGTAAATACTTAAAGCCTCTTAAAATTCACCATTGCCTTCTGCCATAAGCAGAAAGGAGCTCCCTGAGTCCATCTAGTGGGCAAGCGGTGTATTGACTGCAAGTGGTACACTAACTGCAGGAACCTTCTCTTCCAGTTCAATTAATGTTATATTAATTCCAGTTATTTCTAGATCCTGTGTTATTATCTGTATAAAGTTTCCATGACCAATGAGAAGAACTGAGTATTATTAAAATTAGTGGTTGGGGTGGCAAGAGTCCTGAATATTGAATATTAATAAACAATATTAATCTTTGAAAATCATCTCTCTAATCAATTAATTGCCCCCTCCATAACACCCTGTACCCTCTTTCAGTTTAAAACAATTATGCCTTGTCCTGTTGCAACAGGTCTTGATAGAAAGACTGTGCACTTCTCTTTCTTACAGACTTCACTTTAAAGTATTAAAAGGTTGAAATAAGATCTCTCGGGAGCCTTCTCTTCTCCAGGCTGAAGAACCTCAGGTTGTGCATGCTTCTGACTGGATTACATGCTGCTGGACCCTTTCTCCCCATTATTTTAGAATAGATCTAAGGAGGAATTTTTTCAGCACAAGGGTGGTGTGACTCTGGAATACGTTGCCCAGCATAGTTGTGAATGCTCCCTCCTTGGAGGCGTTTAAGACCAGACTGGACAAGGCCTTGGGCAACCAAGCCTAGTCAAGAGATGTCCCTGCACATAGTACAGAGTTTGGGGTAGATAATTTCTGAGGTCACTTCCAACCTAAGCAATTCTATGATTCTATGATTTCCACTTTCTCATTCTTGTTTCTATGATTTCCACTTTCTCATTCTTGTTTCTCCCCTAAAATTTCCCATAATCAATTTGCTCTTTCTCAAGAGTCTAATAGTTCTTGTTTCTCCTCTTGGTGGATAACATGGATGAGGCCAAACTTTCTCAAAGCTTTGAGCAGTTATTCCAGTGGCTTATCAGATGCAGTGCTCTGCCTTTGGTAGTGTCCGTTTTCTTCTGTTCCAGCTCTGCTATGAGGACAGACTGAGAGAGCTGGGGTTCTTCAGCCTGGAGAAGAGAAGACTTCGAGGAGACCTTATAGTTGCCTTCCAGTATCTGAAAGGGGCCTACAGAAAGGCTGGGGAGGGACTATTTGCAAGGTCTTGCAATGATAGGACTAGGGGCAATGGGTTTACACTGGCAGAGGGGAGATTTAGACCAGATGTTAGGAGGAAGTTCTTTACAGTGAGGGTGGTGAGGCACTGGAACGAGTTGCCCAGAGAGGTTGTGTCTGCTCCCTCCCTGGATGTGTTCAAGGCCAGATTGGATGAGGCCTTGGGTGACCTGTACTAGTGGGAGGTGTCCCTGCCTATGGCAGGGGGTTGGAACTAGATGATCCTTGAGGTCCCTTCCAACCTTACTATTCTATGATTCTACCTGCTACCCAACATACTGCTTTTCCTAGCCATTTTTTCCCCTTTTCTTATTTTTGAAATGGTGAATAGGTTTTAACCTATACTCTCACAGATCAGATTTCCTCATATCTACATGTCCTTCTCTTGCTGCATATACTTGCAAGATATCAGCAAACCCTAGAAGCAAGTTTAGTCAGAATCTTCCATTTGAATATATTTCAGTTGTTTTTCTACATGTAGGACATGGTCAGTTTTCTGTGGCTAGGTTTTAATCACAGTTGCTTGGAAGACATAAACCTTAATGTAGAAGAGTGAATTTAACCCAGGTTTCCCATGTACTGATCCATAAACAGGACAAGAGGAGATCATGTCCTCTCCAAGGACATGACCTGAGCAGGTAGACTCATTCTAATGGTTCCAAGACAGTATTTGATGAACAGTGATGAGGAGATTTCCCAATGTACTACCCCAAGTTTTATGGACTTTAGGAAAAAAATAAATGTTTAGTTTGGACAAGAACATTTAAAGATTTAAAGGGTAACATAGGTTTGAGAAATTTCTGTGCTGAAAATCTGGCTACACATTGTCTTTATACGTATGAATTTACAAAAGTGGAAAGCAGCTTAGCAGAATTAATTTGAGTAGGAAAAACTTTTCATCTTTAGAAGAGTTGTAGCTTTTACATTTACTTCTATATGCTACTCCCAGACATTTTTTTTTTAATCTTCTCATCATGTTTACCATGGAGAATTTAGTATTTTAAAATTCATTAATTAGGTGTAAACTCTCAACTTAAATTTACCTAACTTATGTAAGATGTAAGTCAGATGTATGATTTACGAAATATAGAAAGTCATTTTTTTTGTCACAACCCAAACTGCATTCATAATTAAAATGATCAGTGCCATTAATTGCCTTTTTTCCTTGCCAGTTTCATCTTGTCTATGTCATCTTCTAAATTTATGAATAATACCAATAACAGTAAATTGATGTATCCCATCCTAAAAACTGCTTTAGTGTCTAATTCACACATTCGGTAATTTTATACAGATGCTATTGACAGTACCATATAAGCAAAAAGCAACTGAAATCAGTTCATACATATGAATGGTGAGATCCAGTGTATTCCACAGAGAAATCTAACCTTAGCTGAGAAAGTTTAAATGTACAGTGCATAATACAAGCTGTTTGGCGTTTTCTGGTTTAGGTATTTACTACCTGGCATCCAAAGAATCTACAAGAGAATCTACTGTATGTGAGCACGAACCCAGTGTCACCTGGAGTTCCTGTTCTCACCTCATCTGTGAGGAGACAAACTGTTTCCTGTTTTCTGAGTTTTTGAATCACCTACATCTGAGATAGCCGGAATGAAGATTAAACTGAACTTATAATATTCGTTATTGTAAATACCGTTTTAGATTAGATGGATAGTTCTCAGCAAAGCTCTGAGTGAAATACACAGGGGTGGATTGTGCTGGTTTGAGGTTAATTGGAATATTTTAATAGAGAAAATTACACTATAAACTGTGAAAGCAAAACATGGTGATGTCTATTTTACTCATATGCCTGCTGAGATTGTTTTGGGAAAAGAAACCAAAACATAAATAAGGCATTCTCTGTTTGTCTCTCTATGGGGGCACAGTGTCTCGGGTGGTCTAGCTTCTGGCTCCCCTTTGCCAATTAATCTTCACTAATCACTTTTCTTCTAACCCACCTGGTCGATCCTCCTAATTCACCTTGCGCATAAGNACCTGGTCGATCCTCCTAATTCACCTTGCGCATAAGGCAAACCTTGGGGTAAGGTATAGGGGTGGGGAGAAGGTGGAAGGGTGGTTGGGAGCCCTCCTGGGGTCTCTGATTTCTGGGAGGGGTGTTGTGTTTCTGTGTTACCCTTAACTTGTATATTTCTGTAAATATTCCTGTATATAGTGTATATATCTGCTTGTACATTGTGCTGAGCTGTAAATATAGCTTCATTCCTTAACTTCCAGCTGACTGAGTTCTAGTCTGGGTAATTTCACAAAGTGTGTGGGGTGGGTAATGTGAGTGTTAACATTAACTACCTTGAGATAGAAAAGTAGATTGACAGAAACTGTAAATCTAATCACCAAGGAGGAAGTACAGGGATGCTGAAGAACTTAGTAATCTGCTGATCATGTACCTGGAGTTTGGATTGTAACAAGAGATTTATTTTGTGCATCTCTTCACCCTCCAATAAATTTAGGAGAAGAGGTGAATGGAGTAATATATGAAAATGTCTTCTCTTCCATATCTATTGTGTGCAGTCCCCAGAATACTAGTGTTCCAGACTTCCATTCACTGTTTGGCTCAATAAACCTTCTGTATCTTTGAGCTATATGTGGAGTTGCTGCAAGTCCCAATGTGGCAATATATTGGATAGTGCATTTTGTATGGAACTTCAACTATTAAAATATTCTCAGAACAGTTATAGTAAATCAGAAAGATGCAGACCAATTCAATCTTATTTTAGAACTAATTAATAAGTAAAGTCTAGGTCTGATTTTAAAAAATTCATGGTATTACAACCTAATGATGGTAGGCAACTGGGAGAAAAAAAAAAAAAACAACAACAAAACAAAACACATATTAGAATAGGTGACCTGCATCATATTTTTGAAAATATAGTGTGGCAAACACAGTATTGCTATTTAATTGATATTACAATGTAAACTGCCAAATATATGGAACTTTTTTGCTGTAAGCTCTTTGAATTGCAAGTACAAGAGTTTTCATGCAAAAGAGATATCCTTTTAAAATTTTATTTCATTTGTGACTTGTTAAGTGAATGAGTTGAGGCTCACATTGGCAGATACCTGCAAGGTGCAGAAAGTTTCAGGCAATCTGACAAGAGGATCTTGAATAAGAAGTAACTAATATAGTTACATTTATGAGTACATAAATGTACTCATAAATGTACATTTATGATTATGCACTCCCAGTGCATGAGAAGACCAAATCATTGAACACAGGTATTTTCTGTCCAAGTAAACTGAAATTAAAGACAAAATGAATAGTCTGCTCAGAGCAGTGGCAGAGTCACCATCCCTGGAGGTGTCTGTGCAATGTAGATCTGGTACTTACGGAGATTATTTAGTGATGACCCTTCAGTGATGGATTGAAGGTTGGACTGGATGGTCTTGAAGGCCTCTTCCAATCACATCTATTATGTGATTCTGTGAATTAGTACAAAAGGGTAGAAAATAGTATTTTAACTGCTTCTGGAGTTATTTAAATCAAAATAGGTCTTCATTTAGACACATTTAACAGTCTAAAATGAATCTTAACTGATGAAAAAAGACAGCCAGAGGCAGTTTTTCTCATCTGAGAGTGTGTTTTGTAATATTTTTTTCAATGTCCCAAAGCTATTAACGTGACTGGGAAAAAAATTAAACCCCAAAATCTGTCCTCTTGACATTAATTATGACCTGATGTGTAGCATGCTAACTAAAACCATCTTTCTATCTGAATGTACATACAAACAGTGTGAAAAGACTTGAGAATCTGATGAACAAAACTTTAAATGATTAAACCATCATAATGAAAGTGAAGTAGCAGTTGGTTTGCTTGACTACACAGAATTTGCAGGAAGGAACTATTCTGTAAAAGCTTAAGTCCTTCAGGCTTAGTAACAGCTGAATCCTGTTCTACCTTTGGCAGTAATTCCCATAAGAGATATACGTCTCCTTTTTCTGTTAAATATAGGTGTTACCTCTTCAGTATTACTAATGCTGGGCATAAAAGTTTCCATTAAAAAAAAAAAAAAAGGATAAGACAGTGTTAAGGAGGGGTTGAATCTGGCTTGTAAATTAATTGTAATAAGACCAATATAAAAATATTAAATATTTTTATTAAACCAAGAAAATTCTCCAACTTATATACAATTCAAACACAGATTCTTATATGTGGTTGGAAAAACTATCTTTGCAGAATGAATATATATAGAATACAATTAATTTAAATTATTTTTAAGAGGCGTTTAGAAAAATGCACAACTATGAAGTCCTGCTGCCCCAAGACTAAATGTAAACCTTCCCAGACTTCAGAAAAGAGAACTTGCTCATAGGTTGGAGTCTCAGGATTAATAACTCAGAAGTATAGATGGAGACTAGAAATGAGAACTTATATAGTCTCTGCCGTGTGGCGGCCTCTCATGTGACTGTGGCTCCGGCGATGCAAACGCAGCTCGACAGGTCTATCCAGGAGGTCGCACACCATGGCAAGGTGAATCCTCTGTGGTTGTTAGAAGGTTTTTCGGAGCAATCAGCCCAAAGAGTTCGGTCATTTGCAAGGCTTAGAGAAGGGTTGGGCAAGTTGCGATGTCGCAGATTGCTTAGGGCTGTTCAAAGGCTCGGTCAGCATTAGACGGACTGAGTTCAGAAGGGCTACTGTGTATCTCGGCACAGAACTAGCCCTGCAGTTCTCCGGCTCAGCGCGATAGGCAGTCAGGATCGGGTCCACCATTTGTGGGGGAAAGGCGAGTTCCCCACGAAGTGACGCCGGGCAGTACCAACAGTTAGCAGGTTGAGTTATAACCGTAGAAGCAGAGATGCAAAACACATTGATTAGGGTTTATAAGAGTTTCTGACCGAGTGTATTAAACCAATAGCAACAGACAAACTAACATACATGTAACCAATCTCAAGTCCTTCACCAAAAAAGGAAGATGAACGGGCCCTGCATTGTGACCTTTGTTTACCGGTAAACAGAGCAAGGTATATAGTGATTCCAAATACGGAGTTCTATGGTAGACTGGAAGGCGTCGAGGCTTTTGTCTGCCTTCCTGCTCTTTCCACCCAGGAAATAGGGGAGAAGGGAGGCGGAGGGACAAGATGGGCATTTAGGTATAATTTAGGCCCTCCTCCACAGGCAATTATTCTCTGGTGACTCTGCTAGACAGATTTTTATGACCTTACTATACTTCAGTGTCAGGTACTTTTTTACTTCAAAAATTGTAGAATGACACAACTCACAGGAAAATAAATTAGACCAATCAACTAAACTTTTCAGCAATCAGTTTTCCTTACTACTCTGTATCATGTCACTTGTTTCTCTACTTCCTTGGTTTTACACTCCAACTTCTCATTTTTTAAAATGTCCTAGGTCTGTTATCTGTCCAATCAGAGTGATTCCTGAAGCTGAAAGGTCTGTCTTTTTCCTCTACAAGAGCAGTAACTACCATGTATGAGCCACAGAGAGATCAAAAGATGATGTTGGGAATAGCAATTCTACCCAGGACTTCTTCAGCGAGAGTTTCTGGACAAAGCCACATACAGATCAACATGATCCAAGCAATGCCAATTTATTTATCATGTACATGTGTTTATATACCCTTCCAAGAGACTTTTCAGGACAACCCATTACAAAGCAATTGGTCCAAATCATTAAGGGTCAAGTTGTTGCCCCAAACAGTTGGCCCAAATCGCCCAAATGCAAACCCTTGTGGAATTCTCTAATTGGTGTAAGTCATTAAGGCACAAGCTGTGAGGGACCAAGTGGATAGCTCATCACTATCTGTTCAAAATGCCCCTTATTTTGCTTTGAACCTGGTTGTTTCTCACTCCTCTGGGGGCCGCTTGCAGGTGGCATCCTTGGCCCTTCAGACAAACTTTTCATATAGGCTGTGAACAACTGCACTTGTTAACAGCAGCCAGTTAATACAGAATGTTTCCCTACAGTTGGGAACTGGCAATTTCTGGGGTTGAATATGCATTTCTAGCCATAATTATTTTCTTATATATTACCAAGGAATTCCACAAAGAGTTTAATTACCAGTCAGACCTCGAACATTAACTGGCTGCCGTTAGCAAGTGCAGTTGTTCACAGTGAGACTGAATGAATCTTCAATAAACCATGGGAACAGAGTTGACTCTGTTAAAGGACATATAAACATTACTCAGAGAGCAGTTCTAAAAGAAGATGTAGGTGTCTTGTGGTTTCTAATCGCAAGAGACTCCTGAAACTAGATGTCTTCTAAGTTGCCTCTTCTTCAGTTACCAATAATATGCCCTTTTATCTCATACATTTTTACTTTCTTTTGGCACCTGCCCATCATTATCCCAGGAAAACTCAACTTCACAGAGTTGCATATATGAAGTCAAGTACTGACTAAAGCTCATGAAGAATCTGGTCCAGTAGGCATGTCCTAAGTCGTAATTCATCACAAGTAATACTCTTGGCAGAACCCTTGAATTATGTGGAGGAGGTGAACACATATTCAAACTCAGAGTAAAGGGACTCAACTAATTTTCTCAAATGTAGGACTCCAATGCTATTGCAGTGCCCTGGGATATTCCATCTCTATAGCCACTTCCTTATAAGTTTCATGGTTATCTCCAACTCCATGTCATCTCTACCTTGCATATGTCTTGTATTAGTTAATATGAGGGTATGCTAATCTCACTGTAAAAAGACATGCATACATGGTGCTTAAGAACATGGTTGGTGGTGGACTTAGCAAAGTTTGGTTTATGGTTAGATTTAATAATCTTGGGAGTCTTTTCTGGCATAAATAATTCTATGGTTTTGTGATTCTATAACTTGACATCTACATTTGGACAACCAATCTTTCTGTTGAAGTATTTTATTATTTCATAGAATCATAGAACCACAGAATGGTTTTGGTTGGAAAAATTCTCTAAGAACACCAAGCCCTGCCGTCGATCTAACACTGCCATGCCCATTAACCTACGTACCAGAGTGCCATGTTTACACATTTTTTAAACATCTGCAGGGGCAGTGACTCCATAACCTCCCTGGGCAGCTTATTCTGATGCCTGACCACTCTTTCAATAAAGAATTTTTTCCTAATATCCAAACTAAACCTCTTCTGCTGCAACTTGAGGCCATTTCCTCTCATTCTATCACTTGATACTAGAAAGAAGAGATTGACCACCTCCACACTAAAACTTCCTTTCAGGTAGCTGTAGAGAGCAATAAGGTCTCCCCTCAGTCCTCCTCCTGACTACACCATCCCAGTTCCCTCAGACACTTCTCATAAAATGTGTTCTCCAGAGTGAACAGCTTGGGACCCAAGTGAACAACCCATTAAAATGTTTCTGTGAGATTAAATAGGTAAACTGCTCAGGATTTACTATAGGATGATGGAAATCCATCATCCCAGACCTTCTCTGTATGTATTACTGTTTGCTCTTCTGCTCTGGCTGGGCTGCAGCAACAACTTTACTAGTAATATTTTTCTCTCTGATGAACATGAACATCATCAGAGACACTCATGGCAGCTTTTTGTTCTCAGCCACAAGCCAAGGACTGCTGCTCTCCTCTATAAGCCAGATAAACAAGCCAAAACTCAAATGTAAGAAAAGGAAAATAAAAGACTTTTGAGCATGGATAGTAAAGGTATTTAGACTAACATAATTGACTGTTCTTCAAGCACATGCTGTGAGTACTGGGGATTAGTGTTAAAGAACATTGCTCTTTTTTTTTGTTTGTTTGTTTGTTTTACTTTAGTTTTTTATAAGGCTCCTGTTTTCAGTGTTTCTTATTTAATTAATACTACAAACAGTAAATCATTGCCTCATTTCTAAATTGTGAGAGCATTAGTCACTTTTAGGATAAAGCTGTTGTAATATGAAAGGAAAGTCAAACAAATGTATGCTTCAAAATTATTATTTTACCCTAGAGTCTTACTTTATACAAAACAGATTACTAGAACAGAGCAAAATTCCCATTAAAACATGAGAGTCATCAATTTTCTGTTGAGTGAATCATAGTATGAATTATGAGAATTTAATTACAGTAATAATTATAAAGTTGGGGTTGAAAGGTGATTCATGTTCTGAACTTGTTCTTTCTTCTTCTGCTTCATTTTCAGTATTTATCATGCTCTATACTTTCTCCAAAATCTTTCTTTGTAAGAGCAACTGAGTCACTCTGCAACTGTGACTTCTCCCAGGAGCTGGTGGAAATTTGAAGATAATCAAATAAAACATTCTAGATATATGGAGCATGACTCTCATCAGTGTAGCAGCTCACACCTGACATTTCAGCATCTAGGATCTCCTCAGTGATTGCTCCATAATAGTTTAGCATGTAATAGTGCCATTTTGAAAACACTTCCCTGCCAAAGGAGCACATTTCCTCCAGCTTCCTTCTTCCCTACAACTGTTTCTACTCCAGAGACCAATAGACAGTTACACTGTGGTTTCTTGGTACAAATATTACATTTCATTGCATTTATCCCCTTTTCTTAGCACCCTTGTTCCTCTGTCTGGTTTTTCCTACCTTGCCAATGGTGAGAGTGCTGGGGTGCCTACACTGTGTCCTGCCTCTTGCATATGTGGAAGCCTGTTGTCTTGACTTCAACTTACCCATACAAACGATAGGGGAAGGATCTGGGTCATCAGTCCCAGCTCAGTCTTTTATCATATTATATTCTTAGGGTACCAATGTTGGTTCTGAACTCATGTACGATTTATCAGTCTTATTTGCTTTTCTTGATGAAATCAAAGAGCTTAAACTGTGAGTTAAGAAGATTAATCAAGCTCAAGTAGATTTTCACCTTTTAAAGATACCTGCTACATCCAGTATAGACTATATATTTCTAGTTGTTTAAACTCTTCAGACATATTCTTCAGTGGCTAGATTGCTTCTATTGAAGCCCAAAATTTAACTGAATAATCAGAAAATATACTGTTACAGTTATGCTGAAATACAGATTTCTTTCTTTCCCATGCCATATTCCTTAGACTGAGCAAGATGTCATTCAGTACTTCTGTAAAGGTTTGGTTTGTTTTTCGTTTTCTTTTTGTAATAATGATATAGTTTGCAGTAAGAGATGTCCTAGCAAGGCTGCATTTCTAGCTGAGATATGGAAGCTGAGATATGGAAGATATTGTAGCAAACGTTGATAAAAATTAGACTGGTACAGCATGTACACCCCTGGATGTGCAAGCGCAGAAAAACATCCAAACGAGTACTTTAGGTGCCACAGGTAGCAGAATGAATTGATAAGACAGTCAGAAAAAGAAAGTGCTGATTTTGCCAAGAGGAGACCAGATAGGTGAACCTATTTTGTTTTAGAAAATAATCAAAGAAGGAATATGAGTATACTCTACAAATACTTTTGACAGTTACTCATTAGGGTAGGAGACCAATTAAAGAAAGGAACTGATATAGCACCAGTAGGCATAAAAACCCCATCAGGAATAAATACTGTCTTGTCAGTAAAAAGAATCCTAGCTATGAGAAAAGCAGAGCATGTAGCACTACGCATAGAGCAGTCGCTTGTTTTTAACTTAAAGCTTGCTAAATTTGTAGCAGGCACCTGTCACTTCCTCACAAAGATATTTTCCACTCCTGTAACTTTACATTTCTTTATCCTAGCAGATTATCAATGGGCTAAATATTATTATCATACATTTATTTATAATACATGGTCCTTCTTTAAGTGGCTCTTTAGTAGAGAAATATAGATAGGGGTATTTTAGTTATCCTCAGAGAAACTCATGCCCTCCATGTTTTTTTATTCAAACTATCTACCTTCTTTTGTGCAGCTTCTCTTAGAATTGTGTATTATTTGTTATCTTTGGTGGACATGTTTCCTTATCTCACATGGTTTACCTGCCTTAGTCATGAAATGGAACAACCTCAGCCGTTTAATGAGGATCAACTCCTCAGAAATCTCATCACAGTTTCTTTTGCTATAGTCTCCCCACAAAAAATTTCTTTTAGCCTATTTGAAAATCCAAAATTCTTTGGTTTGACAAGCTATCCAATAAGAATAGAGCATAAAAAAGTATATTCTAATAATGAATCTTTTGTGTCTCTCAAGCCTGCCTGATGTTTTCATCACAGTTTGTAAGTGCTGTTGCAAACTGCTTTGTAGGACCCAAAAACCTGAAGCCATGTATGATACTATGACACATAATTGAAAAAAGTACTTATTTATTTAGTATATCACTTGGAATAGCCTGTAATATCTAAGTACTGAACAAACAGGAAAAAAAAAAAAAAAAAGAAATATAGAGGCAACTATAACCATCTCAGAGTATGCAATGTGCGAGTTACATCTGTCTTCCTTCAGTTGTAGTCATAACACTTACACAAAAATAGAGGGTCTAAAATCAAGCATAAGCAAAAAAAACAACCTCAAAGTAAATAGGAGATCAAGAAAAGAACAAAAAACAATAAAGCAAGTAGTTGTATTATAATAATAATATAATAATATATAATAATAAAATTATAATAATAATTGCTATATACAGAACATACTCAGAATAAATTGTCTGACCTCCTGGTCTGCAGCCCTACCAATTTTTTACCATGCATTTCCTGACTTTACAGGAAATAGATTTTTCTTCGATAGCGTGTTCCTGGCAGTAATGTTCTTCAGACATTCTAGATAAATACCTCAATGAAATGAGGATTGCCAGTTCTTACCAAATTACATTCAAACAGCATCACTGCGAAACATGAAAAGTAGCACATAAGCAGGTGTTCTATAAAGGAGAAACAGAACAAAATATATTAATCTATATTAATATACTTTTATATATTATCTATTAACAGATATATTGTATATTAATAATTTACTTGAGATATTTTGATGTTATATTCTTATTTTGGGACTGTATTTTATTTATATATAACTGTGGTACCTTTACTCAGGTAAGTTTTTGAATGCATAGAATCCATAAGTCTGTTTTATCACATTATTATACTTGAGAGGTTTGATGGCATTCATCACTTTCACAATTCTACTGATACCCTTTACTGTGTGTCTCAATAAATTTGTCTAATCCGCATACCATCTATAGCAGCAGCAGTAAAAAGTGTCACTGGCTGAGGAAATGCTCCTTCTATATGCTGTAGATCTACATCTCCTTTCTTCTACAATGTCTAAAAACTTTCTTATTATTTGCCATAGTACAGAGTTTACTAATGCCCAAATCACAAAATCATTTCTGGGACAGTAGTTAAAGCTGACACTTTTCTCATGTAAAAATAATAAATATTTCATCTTGAACAAGGAGAGCACCTTTGAAACCTTATTGTGATTGGAGTGTCTTCATAGAAAAGATAAAACTAAACTCTATGTGATAAGTTCTGGCTACGTTACTTCAGTATTTTTCCTAAAATATTTCACTCACAACTTTGTTTTTTCTTTTGCCCCTTTCCAGTTATTTGTAAGTTCAAATTGCAGAGGAATAAACTCATAAACCAAAAATAATTTTAAGTAGGTATTTGAGAAAATTTTATTTTGTATTTTAAAATTATTTCAATTCTGGAGGTTTGTGATTGATTAAGGTGAATTTTACACATCCAGAAAAGACTGTATAATAGCCACAGTGACTACAGGGGTCGTAAAACTAAAGAATGAGTGTCTTTATGAGTGTGTGTGAGTGAATTGCCAAGATTTCACAACCTCTTCCATATTATCTTAACTATGTAGAAAAGTATATTAAACTGTACTGATTGTATTTCCTCTCTCTCTCCCTCCCTCCCTCTCTCTGTCGCTCTATCTATCTCTCTCCATATATATATCCAGGATAATTTGTTTTCCTCACAAGCAGTTATCTGTATTGCTATTTTTAATAGGATAATCAAAACTAAAGCCGTGGATTAATGTACATTAAATGACTTCTGTATTGTTACTATTTCATAAAACTGCAAAGTTGAATATTTTGTAGTGTAAGCCCTCTAGTTCAGCCTGAACAAAATATTTTTTTAATTTTAAATCTGAAAAAAACCCCAAATCAAACCTCTACATGCCATCTACTGCAATAATGAGACAACAATCCTGAATGAGTTTGAACTGCTTAACATAGATTTGCTACAACTTTATAATACAGTCTAACATATTAAGGAAGAGCTTTTCATTACTGTAACTGAATTTCATCAACAACCAAAAAAAACCCCAAAAACAAAAAACAAAAGCTAGGCAATTTGGTTGACTAGATATAAAATTTTGTTTGTATCATTTCCTATGGAAATGCACAGGTACTTTGTTGTGTGTAAACAGTAAAAAGGATTCATTGCATTCACCGTAAGTTACATAATGTTTTACATCTCATCATTTTCCTTAGCTGATACTTCTCATAGTCTGAACAACCTTGCAAGCACTGTGCCATCAATATAAGAGTTAGCATTGAGTGCCTTTGCATTCTCCATTCCCTCCCTCAGTACTGCAGTAGTTCAAATATTCATACCGAAACATGTCACATCTATTCCTGGGCAAGAAGAGGTATTTTTGACATATTTGTCAATTTTACCATTGCCTGCCTAAGTCATATTTTTACAAGTTTGGGAAAATATTACTTTAATTATGTAAAAGTCACAATTTATTTTCTGTATTCCTATCTCAGGAATTTGTATAAAGATGAAATTGTCAATCTTTTTATACTCAGTGCATACCAAGAAGAGAATGTGGGTTCTGAATCTCTGAATCTGTAAATGACAACTGAGGAAATATTTTTCCCTATGGTGTCTCATCTGCAAAATTAAATCCTAGGAGACATCTCAAACAGCAATAGCAGTCTCTGTCTGGATGAGTGAAAGAATGTATTCGATGAATACTCACAGTAGTGACCAACTAGATACTTTAAGCCAGTACAATTCATAGTCTCTAACCCTTGTCATATTTCCCAGTTTGCTCTGGTGACAGCATAAAGGGGTACTGAGAACACAGATAAGTCCTTGTTGTCTCTGTACTGGACAGACACACATAAAAGCTGGGAAATTCCATGTAGTAAGGATGATAAGATACCAAACACTAAAGCTCCTTAAACCAAGTATCAGCCTGACTCCTCTGACAGAATTTTTTTTTAATTGAAGTTTTTGATATCTAAAGATATAGTCAATGTATTTAAGCTACTCCATGCACCAAGAAAGTATGTCTGTCATGCTTTTTTTAAAGAAGATATGTCTTCTGAAATGAAACAACAAATATACTTCTCAGTAACAGTTCTATGTGTGTTATGAGCTGATGGATAGGGAAGAAACCTTTGTTGACAACAAAAGGAGACAAGATTTATTTTGCCCCTTTTTGCAGCTTTGATCATGGGTAGTATATATTAAAACCTTTAAAATATGATTTATATTCTGTTTTAGTGTTTGCTGCTTCCATCATTGACAAACTGAAATTCTGTAAGGTACAAGGATGGT
The DNA here is from genome assembly GCA_013396675.1 of Eubucco bourcierii. Lineage (NCBI taxonomy): Eukaryota > Metazoa > Chordata > Aves > Piciformes > Ramphastidae > Eubucco > Eubucco bourcierii. The sequence goes on from VWZE01011531.1 coordinate 22,609, forward strand.
GTGGTGAGTGGCACTGGTGCATCTGAACATCTCCTGCTCCTACACCGTAGATATGAAGTTACTGAAGGACAGTATTTCTGAACCTGAATATTGCATTGCTAATAAAGGTGAGCAAAGTGCTTCTAGAAGGTAAGTTTCATCTCTGGGGATCATCCGCCAACCAATTCCAGCACCTATTCTTTGGTAAACCATCTCTGTCACTGATGGGTTTTGTACAAAAAAGCAGCTGTAATGAGATGTTGCAGGGAAGCAGTCAGAATGAAGCCAAAACTTCAGTGCAGCTCTGTGTTCCAAGAAGTGCTCTCCTTATGAACTCTAGATGCCAGGTAAGCTCTTCCTTCTCAGTAAATTAGAGTTTTTAATGGAAAAGTGTGTAAATAATGATAACCATAAGTATCCCTGTCTCAAGGAATTGGTTATAGGGTAGCAATAAATTACATTGCAATGAAAATCATTAGAGGTCAGGAGTAAGGTTGTATATAAAGTAGTAAATTAATGAGGAACTTCATTGCCTAGATCATGAATTGTTGAAACAGTCCGTGGCGTGTTGGGGTTTTGTTTGTTTGTTTGTTTGTTTGTTTACTTTTCCTAGTTCAACCAGCACTCTCCTAGTAGCACCTCAGGGACTGTGTTATAAGAAGAGGTGAGACACTATTTCCAACAGTTGGCCTGCACCCAGACTCTCTGATTTGGAAAACCAGAATACTTAGTATCATGAGTGCAGAGTTCTGACCCCAAGGCCAGATAATACAACTAAATTTCATATGTTAAATAGGTTTATTCTGTATGAAACAAATAGATCTCTGATTTCTCTGCTGTTCATAATTTCTGAATGTATTACAAAAACATCTCAAGAAGCATAGAATCATAGAATGGTAAGGTTGGAAGGGACCTCAAAGATCATCTATTTCCAACTCCCACTAGTACAGGTCACTCAAGGCCTCATCCAGCCTGGCCTTGAACACCTCCAGGGAGGGAGCAACCACAAGCTCCCTGAGCAACCTGTTCCAGTGCCTCACCACCTTCACTGTAAAGAACTTCCTCCTAACATCCAGTTTAAATTTCCCCTCTGCCAGTTTAAACCCACTACCTCTAGTCCTGTCATTGGAAGACCTTGCAAATAGTCCCTCCTAGCCTTCCTGTAGGCCCCCTTCAGATACTGGAAGGTTACTATAAGGTCTGTATAAGAAGAGTAAGGTCTCTGTAAGAAGAGGAATGCAGCATTGAGAAGCCCCATCAGAATGAAAACTCTATGAAAGCAAATAAGTAGATTAAAACAAAACCACATTCCATATTTCCAAGTCATGTGTGGCAGTAAAAGGAAAACACCCAGAAAAAGCTACTTCCTGACAGCAGCTGGCACTTCATAGTTAGCCTTTAATAGTTTCAGTTAACTCCTTCAGAAAATACTAACATCAAACCATATTATTTTAAACTTGAAGAAAATTGCATGTCACAGAAGACTTTTAGATTAACAGTTCCAGAGGTGTCTAACTTACTAAGCCTACTTTAGGTTTCCTACTAAATACTGAACTGTCAGGGCTCAAGGCTTCAGAGGGTTGTTTCAAAATGGCATCTGTGTCTAGACTTTTTGTGAAAGTGTGGAGAGTTTGGTGCAGGCCTGGCTGACTGA